>VDFB02000003.1:152087260-152156895 GCA_007258455.2 Sequoia sempervirens
CACATATATATACATACATATATATATACACATATATATACATATACACATATATACACATATGTATATACATATACATATACATATATGGTATAGGCTAATCTAATAATATGTATACACATAAATGCAATTGACCTAGAAAAATTAATGATGATAACTAAGATTGATAGATTTGATCATTTGCAATGTATGGTGATACTTAGTTGCATTTCTTAAGAATGAATGATTTAACTAAACACAATTAGAATTTATGAACTATCGTAATCAAGAACAACATGTGATAGTTTAATACTCACCTTGAAATCAAAATAAGTCTTTTTCTTTATGTCAAGATAGGTTTGGGGATTAGTGTTGAGTTTACAATTGCACAAATGTCCTACACCTACATACTCAATACATTAAATGATAACTTTGTAATTCACTTCACTTGGTTCACCTCCATGTCTTCATCCATTTTCTAATATCTAGGGATTACCTCTATTAAAAATATCTTGGTATGACTATTATTGTTTCACTATGGGTATGTTCTCCTAGGTTAACATGTAGAAATGTGTGTAAAGATTGAAAATAACTCTTTACACATGCATATGTTTCTAGAATGATTCCAAATATTCAACACCTTAGAATGAGAGGGGACTCCTTAATTTCAAATGATGTAAAATGAATGTATTGAATGCCTTTAAATATGAGGACGTAACAACATAGCATACAAATTTGTGTTTAGTCAACCTTTGATAAGAAGGATATCGACAAGAGTTAGTCAAATTTAAATTTTAAAATTTAGATTTGAGAGGGTCAAGTTTGTGACTGTGGAACTACATAAATGATCCTAGACATAAAAAGGGACAACGTAAGAATCAATAATACATGGGAGTAACTGTTCGAGTTAACCTAATCTACGTCGCTGGTGGGTAATTGCATATATCCTCAGAAGAGTAACTATTCGGGTTAACCTAATGTACATGGTTGGCGGGCAACTGCGTACAACCTTAGCTCACCTTAGCTGGATATTGGACTAGGTCGTGTGGATACCCCTGAAAAAATAAAAATTTTAAAAATAAAAATAAAAATAAAAATGTAAGAATCAATACATGGGAGTATGCACATATGTAAGACATACATAAATAGAGTGAATATATTGAGATGAATGAAGGAATGCATAAAAATATATGAAATGAATAAATAAATAATATAGACAAAAAAATCTAAATTTTACCAAATTATAATATTTATTAACATGTCAATGTATTAACACACTCTTAAAATAAGGAGAAAATTAAATACAAAATATGCTCGATATACCAATTCCAGCGTTAGACACAGTGCTTAATAATAATATAGACTTTGACATTATTTAACAGGTTAAAAAGGAAAAGGAAAAGGAATTGGAAAAGGAAAAGGAAAAGTGCCATTCAAAAGTGGAAAAGGAAAAGTTCCAATATTTGAATTGACCCCCGTGCTTTCTCTCGGTTGTCCAATGTCATGGTTTAGTCCAGCGATTCTCCACTAGACAAAGCTCCTTCCATAAACTTTACAGGATATTTGATATTCCATCTGCTCCTGCTTTAGAAACTCCTTTGCCTCTACACTATCTTTGATAACACAATTTGTACTCATGTTTCCTCCTACATTTCCTGCTTCATTGCAATATGTGTTTTTCCCATTAGAATTCAAGCGTTTTCCCTTTTATTTTATGCCTTTTGTATTCTATGAGCAGCGAAATCCCGCAGAATCTCAACTTGAATATCCAGACCATTTCAATTGAACAGCATTCTTGTATTAGACACCCAAGTGTCTTCCAGTATTGATCACTGGGAGAAATGTTGTGAAATCCGTGAAACACCTGATTCAATCACTTTCAAGTACCCCAATGATCGTTTCTTGTTATTGGGATTATCTGATAAATGTGCTCATGTCAACAGACAGACAGCCAAACAGCTTAGATTTCCTCTTTGTTAACAATTTCTCAAACACCCACATGTTTGTCTAGTCTGTTTTAAATTTCAAGGTGTTCTTAAGTTCGCCCTCAATTAAGCCTCTACTGGGGTTCGGAAGTAAGCAGATGTAAAACCAACTTGTAAGTTTATTTGCAAATCTAGTACTTAGGGGATAGGATTATGCTTTCTCCTCCTTCATGGTGCCCGATTTACTGCTTCTCCTCTTTGTCCTCATCCATGCCTCCCTGATTCTATCTCTGATTCTTGTGGGTGTGGTCCTACTGTTAATTGGTGCACTGATCGTTTCTTTCCTTGTTATACTCTGGCTGCTTGTGTATGATCTCTATAAGCTGCTGTTCTTGGCGATGCATGGCGTGAAGAGTGTAGTGTCCTGTCTGTTTTGGCTTTTGCTGTTTTTTGTGTCCTTGGTGATGAGTACCGTGGTGGGATTTGTGGAAGCTGTATTTGGATTTGTTCATTCAGTGATATCAGAGCATGGAGTATGGACAGACTACAACACTTCCAGCAGTTGTTCCAGGGACAATACCTAATCACGCATGTTTCACAGTCATCCAAATTAAGGCAAGGTGACACCCGACTCTGAATGATGGTTCGGTCCACTTTACTTGGAGGAAGCTGTTTAGGTAGCTTCTGATATTATGCGCATGTGCTTTGAGCAAGTTTTCTTACTCCACTTCTCCAAAAGAGATATTTGTGCTTTTACTGTTCTATTTCCTCCTTTTTAGTTTAAATTTCTGGCTGAAATTCACAGTTTCTCTAGACCCCAATAAAATTGCAATTTTCCTTTTTACTTTTCTTAATTTTATAAAACTGCACTGAACTTGCAGCAATGTTTTCATTTTCGCCTTTCTTCCCTTGTGTTTATGTTTTCATGATCAACTAGAGTTCCTTGATAATATGTATTCTATAACACATCACTCAGGCTCTATGTCCTCTGTTAAAACTGTTTGTATGTTGAATGCTAAAGGTTTGGTCAGCTGCAACAATGTGGAACCTAATATTTGAGGAATACATTTTGAGTACTCTATGAGTCTATATAAACATGTTTGTCAGGAACTTGCACACAAAAGAAAAATAATATTAGAACTTTCAACTTAATCTGTTATCCTCTTATATCATTAGTAATTGCTATTGGTCATTACAAAATCAAAGGTAAAATGCTATGGTTATCTGCTAGAAAAATCTGACTATAGGAATATCTGTTTTTCATATTCATTATTTTCTTTAGTTTCTTCATGTTCATGGTATAATTATTCTCTCTAAGACATTTCACATTTATGAGTATAGTCAAGATTGAGATCATTCAATTTATTCTAGAGTGTTCCAATCAATTCTCTTAAAATGTTGAAAAAAAATTAGATAGAAATCTTTGTTTTCCCCACTTTAAGTAGCTAATTATGAACTTTAAAGATTTTCTAAGCTTCTCCTGCAATTTAAATTCTGAAAAATAGCTTGTGATATTTTAACTGCATCATGTTCGGTAATGTTCAAATTTATGCAAGTAAAGTTTCAAACGCATTTATATGGTGGAGTAGCATGTCTTTTGTTTTCCAAATTTTATCAACCTGTCTCAAGCAACCCTTACACAGTGATACAAGTCTGCATTTAGCACACCTGATACTATTATCTTCTGCAGCTTAATCTTATTTGATGAAAGTTCGTGTTTTGTCCTCTATCTATGAAAGGCTTCTGTGTGACAGGCAAAACATCAAGTGCACATCATCTCAACCCCTCAACTGTTTAAAGTTTGGGCTCTTTCAATTGTAGGTCACAAAGGCCCTCAAATTGAGGCACAAGCTTTAGTTCTTGAATATCTATGTTCTATTATAAATTATAAATATACAGTTCCCTAGGATCATCTTCCATCTATTGCTAAATGGGCAAGTTTGGGATCCCTTTGCCTAAAACCAGAGGTTTCTCTTAGCATAGTGGTGAGATACAAGAGTCAGAATGCTGGTGAATGTAGAGAAATATAGGCTTTGTCAGGCCCTTAATATTAATATATAAGGAGATTGTAATCCCTAATATAGGCTTTGTCCTCTATCTATGAAAGGCTTTTGTGTGACAGGCCAAACATCAAGTGCACATTATCTCAACCCCTCAACTGTTTAAAGTTTGGGCTCTTTCAATTGTAGGTCACAAAGGCCCTCAAAATTAGGCACAAGATTTGGTTCTTGAATATCTATGTTCTATTATAAATTATCAATATATAGTTCCCTAGGATCATCTTCCATTTGTCACTAAATGGGTAAGTTTGGGATCCCTTTGCCTAAAACCAAAGGTTTCTCTTAGCATAGTGGTGAGATACAAGAGTCAGAATACTAGTGAATGTAGAGAAATATAGGCTTTGTCAGGCCCTTAATATTAGTATATAAGGAGATTGTAATCCCTAATATAGGCTTTGTCCTCTATCTATGAAAGGCTTCTGTGTGACAAACAAAACATCAAGTGCACATTATCTCAACCCCTCAACTGTTTAAAGTTTGGGCTCTTTCAATTGTAGGTCGCAAAGGTCCTCAAATTGAGGCACAAGCTTTGGTTCTTGATGTAATGTCCCCTTTTTATCCCTACGCTTTTCAATGGCCAATAACCCATTTTCGAAGTCTCGTGGGCTACTCGGAGGCATTTTTAGGGTTTCCTAAATTCTTGGAGGTTTCTTGTCAGCTTTCAGGGGCTTGTTGCGGGAGTTTGCCGGTATGATTTCTGGGTCTTTCTAGGTTTTCGAAGAGCTTTGGTGGGCAGTTACGTACATTTTTAGCAGTGCCTATTTTTGGACTTACTATTTTTAGTAAGTTACAACAACTACCCAAAATGTGCTCTAATGGTGTTTGGAGTCACTATTTTTAGCAATTTGCTATTTTTAGTAAGTGCTATTTTTGGTAGTGTGGTTTGGCAGCAGTTCAACACTCGGTTACTATTTCTAGCAATGTGGTAGCGTTGTGTTTGGCGTCTTGATATTTTGAGCAGTGACTTCTCCAACATTCTTGGAGTTCAAATGTTTTATTTTTGAGTTGCCTTTTGACCCCCACGCCTACATTGATCAACTTAATGTTGTTTTACAAAGGGGGAATGAGGAGTTGGATGCCTAATTGAGGACTTGAGCATTTTAAGTTAAATTCATGCATATTGAGGGTCGATGCTAAAGTATGAGGGTTAAAGTGTTTTTTATTAAATATAATATTGCTGCAAAAAGTGGCATCCCTTTTTGGAGGGAATTGCATTTCAAACTTCTGGGTCTTTGAGGCTATATATATTATATACACGCTCCTTCCTCTCATTTGGTTATGCTAATTTAATATAATGAAGTGTTGCCAAAATGGCGTTTGAACTCTTGGGGCTTTGAGGATGAAATCCCTGCAAGCTATCTTCAATTTCGAGGTTGAGAGATACCTCCTAGCTGAATAGTGTTGCAACTTCATCTCAGGGGCTGCAGTAGAGCTTATACTAGTGATGGCTTTCTTGTTTTCTTCAATTTTGAGTTACTTTGATGTCTTCGAGTTTGGATTTGGTGTGTTTACTCTTCTTGCAGTGTTTTAAGAACCTTTTTGGAGTGATATATCAGACTTTCATGTTGTTGGTTATTGCCTAGCTGACCCATGTTATTGCTCACGCCGGACAGAGGAGTTGCTAACTTTTTGTGGGTATTGATCCTATGTGTTCTTCATGCTTGGGATCCCCTTTCCTTGAGGTTTCAAATTTTTGGTCGAGAGTTGGATTTTTAGCTACTGGACACCCTCCTTGGGGGTCGTACAACTTGGCTGCTGGTGCATTGGGTTGTGTACCGGAGTTTTCAATGCTTGTTGGTGACGGCTAGCTTCCTAAACTTGGATGCCTAATTCTTGGGGATCATATGCAAGTGGTTTGAGGTGATTCGGATGAGTATTGGAGGAGTTATGAGTGTTTGAGGGTTGGTGTTCGTGCTTGCTATCTATTTATATCAAACTGCTTTTACAGTTATATCAGACCTGATATAACCTCATACTTTCATGATTTATGTTGCCTAATCACTCTCATGTTGCAGGGATAGCTTATTGTTTCATTGGGAAATCATTTTGATATGTATTTCTCATGTTTTACAAGTACTGGACATCATATTGTAATGCTGATTTGGTAGTACCAAACATCTCTTTGCTTTCATGTTATTTGGTTACTTACCCCACTGCATAAGTGATTGCTCCCACTAAAAAATGATTGATCTTTATGCTTATTGTACTTCACTCCCACTGAATAAGTGGATGAGTT
Organism: Sequoia sempervirens; assembly: GCA_007258455.2. NCBI lineage: Eukaryota > Viridiplantae > Streptophyta > Pinopsida > Cupressales > Cupressaceae > Sequoia > Sequoia sempervirens. The sequence goes on from VDFB02000003.1 coordinate 152,093,461, forward strand.
TTGCTTGTTTCATTTCTTGTAGCCCACTAAAAAGTGGAAGTGGTTGGCTTTGCCGCCAAGTGCTTTACTTTCTCTATTGGCTGACTTGCCACCAATAGCTTTACTTGTTTACTTTCCAGCTTTGTTATTACTACTCATCCCACTAAAGAAGTGGTAGCTTAGCCAAGTTCTTAATTGTTAACCAACCATCGTATGCTCTCACCTTGCCCACATTGGGATCTAGGTGATCAAAAAGTGGAAGGTGTTCTTTCAGTTAGCTTTATCACTTTCAGTATTTGCATAGATTTTATTACATCATATGCTCTCACCTTGCCCACTCCAAGATCTAGGTGATCAAAAAGTGAAGGGTTGCTTTCCAGTATATCTATCATTGCATTTTGGGCTAATGCTAACGGGTGCAAGTTGTGAAGTTTTTGGCAAAAATAAGGGTGGGATTTTACACTTGAATATCTATGTTCTATTATAAATTATAAATATACAGCTCCCTAGGATCATCTTCCATCTATTGCTAAATGGGCAAGTTTGGGATCCCTTTGCCTAAAACCAAAGGTTTCTCTTAGCATAATGGTGAGATACAAGAGTTAGAATACTGGTGAATGTAAAGAAATATAGGCTTTGTCAGGCCCTTAATATTAGCATATAAGGAGATTGTAATCCCTAACATACATCTTGTAGCTTCCAAGTCTTTATCAATGATAATTTGACTCTCTGAGTTTCATGATCACTGTTTTTCACTTTTTTGTTACATAGGTTGGAAATGCACTTGTTTAGATTAAGTTACTGATGAACTGCAATTTTGAGAGAAAATTTTACCATGATGAATTGCATTCTAGCTGTATGGTTTTAGTGGATTTATTGTTATGAATCAAACTAAATTTTGGAAGAAATGAAAATCGCCCTAAAATATGAAGTATCATTTCCTTGAGTACAGATAAATTTGTTAAATGGCAGAATAAAGACACTGAAACTCTGATCTAACTACAACCAATAAAAATAATAGTCCAAGCTCATAGGTCAGCCATCCTCAATTTCGAAGACAACCATTCTCCTTTGTTGAAGTGCTTTTTCAACAGATTGAACAATTTCGATTCTCATAAATCAACAATCAATAATTCCCTATTTCAATCAGCCTTAATTCTCGACTACTTATTAACAAAGAACCCTTCTCTTTAATTGAATAATCTTAGTGTTTTTTTCTTTTTTTGCTCTTTTTTAAACCGCTTTTACACCTCTGTTTTAAAGGTCAAATCTTAGGCTTTGGACTTGGTGAGTCCTGCAAGTCTGAGCAGACTCACTAGCAACTGGGTCCAAATCTCTGGGACTTGTTTCATGCTGGTTGCCTTGGATTTCCCTGGCATGTCTTGTAACACTGATTGTGACAGTTGCACTTGACATCCAAACCATCAATACCTCATTTTGTCAACCTGAACTTATGAATCTGCAGCATTTAGTGTATGATTTTCTAGTGAGCTTGAATCTCTTGACACAAGGATTACATCTTGTCAATAATATATACCCTTTGGATATATCTGTGCCATAATTGCTTGAAATTGACTTCCCTTGGCTTGCACAATTTCATTTGTTTTTTTAGAAAACTTAGCCTGAACATACGATTCATCTGTGGAAATCTTGTGTACCATATCTACAGGTTATATGAGTTTTGCATGTAAAATCCGTAATTTAGTGCAGAAATTTCTCATGTAGCAGATGCTACTCCAAGTTAGAAGACTTTTTGTTTTGTTGTGTCTAACTGTACTTTTAGTGGCTTCAACATTTTGGGCAATGGAGATTACATCATGATGAAGTTTGAACTGATAAATTCTTATTGACAATGCATTCATCTTGTTGAACCCTCAAAAGAAAGTTTTTTTGACATCTACTCCAACTGCTCAGCCTTATGTGATAAAAGATGAGAAGAAAATGATCTATTTTTCATGTCCAACAGTAGTAGTTGTAACTTGTATGGTTTTTGTCATCTGTCTCAAATCTGTGCTCATACTTTCCATATTCTGCACTTAGGGCTGGAGACTTTCTTGCATATCATTTTTTTATGCTTCTTTTATCTCTTACTTGTTTTGAGTCCATTCTGGAACAGCTGCTATCACTTCACAAGATGGTAGATTAACACTCTGATATCCACTGTAACGAGCCTAAGTAAATTCTGGAAATCATAATTTTGGAATGAAAATTACCCTAAAAATTTTAAACATTACATTTTTAGAATTAGGGAAAGAATTTTTCTCATGGAAGAATTAAGACACTGAAACTCTGTGATAATAAATAATCCAAACTGCTGAAGCTAATAGGTAAGCCACCTTCAAATTTGAAGATAATCAATCTCCTATATAGCTGTATTCTTTCAACTATATTGCACAATTCCAGTTCACATAAATCACGTATCAGTAATCTCCTATTATAATCATTCTCCACTATTTGTTAAAAAAGAAAACTTCTCCAAAAATAACTAATCTTGGATTCATCAGAAAACAGTCAAAAATTCCTCTAAACTATCCTTCTCTGGCATTTGCATGGCTTTATCTGTTCTAATGAATGACCAATAAACTAAACCTTATCTTTTAGCAATGCAAATAACTAAACTAGAATAAATTCTATCCTTGTATCATGCAAACTTGCCCTTTATTTTTTTTAATATTGGACGAAAGTATACAAATATAGCTCTTATTAGCAGCTGATTACAAATAGTACCAAAATTAGCTCTAGAAGAGCAAAAGTTTGACCAAGGATATTGAAACTAGTATGATTAGCTCACAAAGAAATAACAAAAAGGGACAGTGTTTACGTCAAATTCAGTAGTATGACAAAGAAATAACCAGCATGACATGTAGGACCCAAACAAAAAACTGAAGACTGCAGTAGCTGAGCAAGCCTATTTTCCTTAGCTTCTTCCTTCTTATCAATTGCTTTGAGTAACTTCTGAACTTGATTTTCAAAAGATTTGATTCTGAAATCAACACATTCTCTAATCCACCACTCAGGATAGGTGTTGGAGGGGATATCTGGGTAAACTGTAGATGCATCATCCATATTCCCACTGTCCGAGGAGCTGTCTACTAGAACCTGCCGAATCCCAACCACATCAGGAATACCATCACCACCAGGATCATGCTTACTAGCAGCCTAAACATAATCTCTGTTAATGATATTTACAGCTTCAGGCGATCCTTCCAGCTCAGTCCAATTGGAGGTAACATAAATTAAATGATAGCCTTTCGGCTATTTAATTTATATTACATTTTTGTATTGACTTACATTTAATGAGGAGGCGCGAATGTTATAAGGCCGACCTCATTCCTTATTTGTTATTATATTCTCTCTTGGCGACATTATAGTTCTGGGCCGACCTTCATTGGAAATTATAATTTATCTTGGCCGACTTGTTATTTGTTTAATCTCTTCTTGAGGCCGACTTTGTTCTTGTAGAGGTGCAACCTCTCACATTATATTGTATATATAGGAGATCAATTGTCTCCCTTGAATCATCATCTAGTGCGAATTCCTTATTAGAGATTGCGAATATTATCAAGGGCGAATTCTATAAGTCCGAATTCTGTCAAAGTGCGAACTCTTTCAAGTGCGAACTGTGAAGTGCGAGTTCAGTCAAGTGCGATCTGTGAAGTGAATTCCTTCAAGAGCTTCAAGTACAGATTGCGATTTGTTCCCGTACAGATTGCGAATTGTTCCAGTTCAGATTGCGAATTGTTCAAGAGCAGACTGCGATTTCCTCTAAGGCTGAATTGAATCTGAAGGAGAGTCAGTTTGTTTTTTCTGTTCTTGCATCTTGCACAGGTGCTGAATATTGGCTTTGTGTTAGGCCTCATTGTAAAGAGATTTGTTGCCACTGTTTAAATATAAGAGAGATCTTTGTTGCTGGGTTTTTCTCCCTCAAGAGGAGGGTTTTCCCAGGGTATCTGCTGTGTTATTGTTTCTGTTTTGAATTATTTTTCTGTGCTTATAATCTGTTCACTAAAATTTACAATCTCTGTCCACTTTAAGTGGAGTAAAGCTGGTAGGAAAACTTGTATCTTCAGAGCCTACTTCATGCATAGGTCACCCATCACTTTTCACATCTTGATGATGGATCATGGAGTGTGATGTGAAACATTGATGCAAAAACCTCTTATACAGTCACATCCAAAAATACTATCAGTTATTGATCCTCATGAGTGATTGTCTGGAACAAGGGCTCCCTCATTAACAAATTTCTTCACCTCTTCATGACTTTTGTTAACCTGTAAGCTAACCTAGATAGAAAATCATGGAAATAATGACTTCTCTAGAGAAGCCAGTGAGAAATCTTTATTGTCCTTGACACACATCTTTGTTCCTTTCAGTCCAAATTTACCATAATATTTCAATAGAGAAAATCAACCAAAGATTAGACCAAAATTTAGACAACTGACCACCATAATTAAAAAATCCAAACACAATATCCCACCAGTCAATAATACTTTTGTTGAGCAAGCCAACCTGGATGGGAGAAAGCAATCTCAAACCAGTTAAGGTAGGGGACAGTAAAAAATAAATGGTGCAATGACTCCGCTTGACCATAGACCAAAGACAATTTAGACTCGGCAAGAAAACAGTTAACACCACCAAGAAGTTTGTGATGAATTAACAACCAATGGAAAAAGAACATTTTGGGTTTGAGGAAACCAAACCAAATCCATTTAAACCTTTTAGACCAAACATCCACTGAGTCATTAAGGCTCCACAGGGAATTTACTTTGTAGAGCCAGTCATTAGAGAAAGATAGCAAAGAGTAAATATATCTAATAGAAGCATCCAATGACTTACACCTACCAATCTACTGAACATTTTGCCACATATTCTCTCTATTACCATACAATTTATCCGTGTACAAATTGATTCCAAAATTCTGATCAATGTATATGACCTATTTTGTTCCTTAGGTATAAGATACTTATTCTTGAGAAGATCCCAAGGCAGCATTCACTTCTCCTCTAGAATGTGGTCCAATTCTCTTAGCTCTTTTGAATACCAAGATCTAGCAAAACATTCTCTAATACAAGCCAAAGGTACATCTTTATGCTCAAAACTCCACCAAATAGATTTGAAAGCAAGAACATGGCCTTTTTTGCAAGAAAAAACTTCATGTCCACTGGTAAAGTCTCTAACAATGACCTAGGCCTTCCGAATTGAATTGAAAATAGGGGAGCCATAGGGTCCTACCTTTAAATTATGCAATCCAGACCATTGAGGTTTCTTTTTTGGTGTATTATTGACTAGATTATGTCAAATCAATAGTTTCCAAGGTTCATTTCCACCAACTTCCCTAAGCAATCATTTCACAACAAGAGTTATTCCCTGATGAAAGAGATTTTTGAGGCCCATTCTCCCCAGTTCTCTTGATTTGGTATATAATTTCCACACAACTAAATGCCCTTTTTATTTAATTTTCCATTTGAGCATAAGAAATTTCTAATAACATTGTTCATTTGATTCATGTGTGAGGACCAAACCAACTAGCAACAAGAGATCACCCACTAACACATCTTAAAAATATTAAGGGCAAAAAAATCCTCAAGCACCTAATCATTTTGTTAGGGCCAATCCAATACAACCTTTGTCAATAATCTAATTAGGAGAGGCATTCTTCCAACTCAAAATATTGGATTTATGAATAGCAATCTTAGAACTAGATGCAAGACAATACTATTTATTGCTATATGTGATAATTTAAATACATGAATTAATAACATAAACAACAATGCATACCAGATACATGAGTTAATTCACACATGAAATTATTACAAAAGAAGACCAAAGATGGTCAGCCAAGGATTTAAGTCAATCCAACTAGATCATACCACTCTCCTTGACGATACACATTGTATTTAAAGGACTTGATATAGTTTCCAAGAAGAACACAACCGTCAACCACCCATGCTTATAACTACCCAAAGCCGACAACCAATTAATACAAACAATTAATACATAGTCAGATAATAAATATTATTGAAGCATAATAATAGACATTGTACACTGACTACATTATCCCTCCCCAAAAGAAAAGTCATCTTCTAGACAACAAGTAAACATCAAGTAACATTAGAGAAGATGTGCCAAACTGATGACGATATTGTGGATAAGGACTGGTAACCAAACTTGGAAGTGTACTTTGCAAACTTGGACTTGGAGTGTACTTGGAAATTCAAAATGAGTGCGATGGGGGTCTAGGAGCAACGCCCCCAGCGGGGTCAAGGGGCAGTGCCTCGAGTGTGCTCCTTGTCGTAGTACAGGGCGGCATTGAGGGATGGAGCCCATGCCACCAAGCCCAATTTAAGACCTTCAAAACCACACAAAACTTCAGGAAGCACCTCTTTTTCATGATTTTTTAAGAGGCAAAAAAAATATTGACAAAGCCAGAAAATAGAGATTCCACAATGTTTAACCAACATATGCCAAGCCGTACGATGGAAAGGTAATGATGGCGTCGAAGGGTGGAGAAAACTCTTTGTTGTCTCCATGCCAATCTTGCCAAGAATGATTGTCGTACTATGCACATACAAAAGAATTTGAATATTCATAACTATGGATGCTGTGAATAAATCCTTAATGTTGATGGTACGACCGATAAAATTCTTGATATTGATCTTATAGTGGATGCACTCGGCCTTGACCGTATGATGTGATAATGCCTCTGTCGTACTGTGTTGAAACCTACCCATTGTACTGTGTGAGAAGTCCTACGTTGTATGGTAGAAGTCCTGGCACATTGTATGGTGGTGATATAGCCTAGTCATATGTTGCAAGAAAAACTCAAGTTCCATATTGTTGACTATATCTTATTGAGTCTTATGCATGACAAACTTTACACAGCCTGCGCAACCCATACGTTGCTCTATCGTATTATGCTTTTCTTCCCTATTGGTCGTACTATTCCCTTTGATTGTACATTCTGTACTTCTTGCCTATTCTATCGTACGGGGTTGTGTTTGAAGGAGGATAAGGTATGTCGTATGCCCAATGTTTTAAATGTTCTTTGTACTGTGTAATCAATCTTATGTCGTACGGTCAATGACTTTAGTACCTGTTGTGCTACATCCCGCCATACCTTCACTGTTGATGCCGTAGCACATCTTCCTTGCCGTACTGTGCAAAGGATTGGAAAGGGCTGTACACTCAATAACTTTGCTATGCTCCATACCGTGTGGAGAGAGGGAGTTCGTACAATATGTGGAAAAATTTGCCAACCCTTTACCTTTATAATTTTTTGTTTTTGCTTTTGCCACTTTAAATAAATGAATTGCCTCAATAATTGTGCAATATAAATTTTATGTGACCGTTCTTTATAAATTTTAATTTCCTTCATCCCTTGCACTTTTATTTTTTAATTTAATTTTCTAATCTTTTTTATTTCTTTTTTTTTCTGTAAATTTTCTTTGAAGTTGATTCATCTTGACCAGTATTTGTGCATTTCAAGTTAAATATTTTTCTTTTTGTACTTTAAGACATATTGTTCGTTATTTTGCATTCTTCTGCAAAGTCAGATACCTCTGTTGCAACTCTCGTCTTTTGCCAACCGTGGACTCCATCTTGCACACATAAACTGTCCAAGTTTTCAATATCATTTTTCATTGGTTGCTCTTCATTGTGAGTTGTAGCTTCAAGAAAATTACAAGTTGACAGAAATACCTCATAGTCCTCCATTTGCTAGTGAAATAGGCCACAAAGAGAATTTTTTTCATGATCTGAAAATGACTATAATTCCAAAATTCCTTCATCGTTTGGTTCCATCAGACCTTGACTCTCCATCCATTCTTCTCCAAAGTCTAAATTTGACGAATCCAAGGAGGTTGCTTCCTCACTAACAAATCAATTATATACTTCTGACCCTCATTCTCAATGGAGATTGTATTCTTTTTCCAATTGTGATTAGCTTTGGCTGCCACCAGCCAACCTCGATCTAACAATGCGTTGTATGCTTTCTTCCTTAACGAAATGACGACAAAGTTCAACAAAAATGTTTTAATTCCAATAATTACCTTTTGTCTCATTAAAACTCCAAGTACTTTAATACCTTGTTGATTTGCATCCACTAGTTGAAAAGTTGGCGGCCAAATGGTTGGCTTGCCAAGACTTCTCCAAGTGTCTTCTAGAAGTACACTCATGCCCGACCCGCCATCAACAATTATATTGGTGAGATTCCTTCCAAGGATCTCCATATTCACCATTGTTGGTTTCTTTGTCATGTTAACTATCAGTACCATTGGATCAATCACTTGGTCGTCCGAGAGTGGAGGTTCGGTTATTGGTTCTTCATTCTTGCCAGATTCTAATTGGTCCATAGCATGCACCATCTCATTCTCCCCTAATACAATAACATTTCGAAGTTCAAGAATACTTTGTAATAAATCCACTACTTTAATTAGTACAGTAGCTTGAAGTACTTGTGCAATATTTTTCTCATATTGTAATTGGTTTGTTACTGTACTTGCATTTGTATTTGAGTGGCGTCGTTCGTTGTCCATAGAATTCTCCACTTCGGCCCTTGCTTCACGAAGCCTTTCTTTTTCTGTACGTGGGTTTGGATACCCAACCTTCTTTGCTTGGGCACGAATAATGGCCAATACTTCATTATGCCTTACATCAATCATATTGGCACTAGCCTTTTTCTTCGAACATCTGGTGTCTTCGTGGTTTCTAGGTCCACACCATTTGCACAATAATTGCACTTTGTCTTGCTTGTTCTGGCAATCTCTCACAAAGTGTCCCCATTCACTACATTGTCGGCATTGTATGATAGGGTGTCCTTTGGGGTCATATTGTATTTGGCTTCGTCCTTTTTGATTTTGCTAACCACCTGAAGATGCATTTGGTGGAGTGGACTTCTCTCCCTATGTAAAGAGTACTTATGTACTTCTTGTCTTCAAATAGTATGGGCACTCCTTTGAATGACCCGTAACCTAACAAATCTCACAAAACATTTTTTTAGGACAATTAGCTTTTGTGTGCCCCTCAATTTTGCACTCAGTACACCATAGTTCATTAGTTTCTTTGTTGATTTCTTTCTCTGCCTTCAATTCTTTCATCATCCAGAGCATGTCCCTCTGGAGTGTTGGTGTCGTTCCTGATTCATCGTCACTATTGTCATCCAAACTTCCATCTTCCGCTATTTTTCTTTTACTACACAAGGAAATTTTATCTTCACTTTCTATGTCCATTGCCAAATTGTAGGCTTCAACGTACAATGACGGAGGCACTACTTTCATTTTCTTCCTCAATAGAGGAATTAGTCCTTCGATGAACCATCTTTAGTCCATTGGTTGGCTAATTCTCTAATTTCACTAGTAATTCCTTTAGCCTATGATTATAGGCTCGCACATTCTCATGCTTCCCTTGTTTGGTATTGTAGATCTCCGCAACAATTTCACTATCATCTCTCGGGAGTTTGAATTCCTCTTGGAATGCTCTTTTCAATGCATCCCATGTATTTTTGTGTGCTGCTTCCAATTTTGTGTACCAGTCTATGGCTATCTCTTTGAGAGTTGTTGGAAATGATCTTAGCCAATATGCTCTGTCATGTTGACCATTTGCTACCTAGATTGTCTCACATGTCTTACAATGCCTTACAGGGTCCTCCAACCCATTCCCAGTGAACATTGGAAGTTTTTGCTGCTCTACATTCGAACTTGCTAGTGGAGTCACCATCTTGCTTCCCTATTGCACCCTCTGTGATGATAACCTAGTTGGAGAGTTTTGATTTGTACGTTCCGGTGCATTCCTTGCACTCTCGGACATGTCGCAATCCTTCACTCATCCCTCATCAGCGTTCGTCAGCCTCGGGTTGCCTTCAGGGTCCTTTTGATGCTCCCTTCGTCTTGGTGTTATCGGCTCTAATCTTCCAATGTTTGATTCTTCCGTCAATGTCAAGTCTTCAATCTGGCGTATGGTCTCTTCCAGACCGTTGGTAGGTTCTCCCTCACCTTCCCCTTCGGCCAACTTTGATGGTATGAATGGTTTTCTGACAGTCAGGTTGGTAGGTTCTCCCTTGCCTTCCCTTTTGCTTGATGGTGAACCCCTTCATCTAATGGTGATGTTACATACAATTCGTCGATGGCAAAGTTGGTGGGTTCTCCTTCGCTTTCCCCTTGGTTCGACAATTATGGTACGGATGGCTCTTTGACTTGGTCGGCAAGGTTGGTGAGATCTGTGTATGCTTTGTCAAGCAGCGGTGGGTGTCGTGCTATTTCTTCTCACTATCCCTTCGTACGTTCTCTTGTCATAAAAAATCTCTTTCTCTCCCAACTACGGCTTCTACTTACACTTTGGCTTCTGCTCTTGGGTGGACTCGGGCTTCCCTCAAAAACCCTTCGCCTTCTTCAACTTCACCCCTCAGTCATCTCTTTCGTTCTCTTTGTTTGATGATCCTTAAAGATCGCCTGATCTCTTGATCTTGGCCATGTTGTGGTCTCTTCTCGCCTTTATTGGGGCCTAAGGGCATGAATCTCTCAAATTTGACTTGATTTCTTTAAGGCAACAACACCAAATGTTTACTGCTATATTTTATAATTTAAATATATGAATTAATAACATAGACGACAATGCATACCAGATATATGAGTAAATTATATCTTTATTCACACATGAAATTATTACAAAAGAAGACCAAAGATGGTTAGCCAAGGATCAAATTCAATCCAACTAGATCATACTGTGATTGTAATCATAGTATAGGTTAAATATGCTATATCCTAATGATTTTAAAACATATCTAACCCTCTAAGCTACAATCCCAATGAGATGTTCGAAAGCATCAAAAACTAAGAAACCATTAAACTAAGCATTAAATAAACACGAAAGCTTAAAATAAACTTATCCTAATACTCCAAACCTTATCCCATTGGGGGAGTGGTGTCACATTGATGTGGAATGGTAACCCTTTCCCAATCCCTTCGATGAGATGAACATTTAACCAAACTCCATTGTTGAAAAAACTAAGCTAAATGTGATAAAACAATGCTATGGATGGATGAAAAGATGAGAGATCTTGAAAATGGTGCAAGTATGAATAAAGATATTATTCAAATGGGCAGCATAACTTTACTCCAAAAAGGTGGATCCATTTCTCTCCAAATGGTGAAGTATCTATAGGAGAGCAAATGAAGAATCAATGGTCAATATCGAATCAAGGGTGAAGGCATGGATCAAGGATTCTCATCAATCGATGAGAATCAAAGATCACATGGATTAAAGAAAGCATCAATGGATGAGAATGATTCAAACAAATACACTTTGTAACAACTTTGAAAGTTTGTTATAATGTTTGAAAATAATCATTCTCTTTTTGGAGCCAAATAGGAGAATATTCATTCCCTATGCAAGTGGATGGGTGAGGAAAATTAGCAATTAGTAATTAAAACTAAGTTTTAATTGTGCAAGATGGGGAATAATAGGATGCTCATTAAGTTTATTTAATGGAAAGGGGATGTAATGACATTTAGTTCAATAATATAGGATTATTTAATTAAATGAGAGGACTTAGGGAGTTTAAATTAAATAGTTTGATTTATTCAATTAAATAGGATGAGAGGTGAATGCGAAAGGGGGTGAATTAATGTAGAAACCTCTGTTCTCACTGATTTCTGTAACTGTTTGGTTTTGCTTGTTTTTGAATGTTTTTGTGTTTTTTGCATAAATTGAAGAAGTGCGATTTTGAAAGAAATAGCTTGTAAAAATAAAATAAAATATTACAATGCTAGAAATGATAGAAACTACTGGATCTAATGATGCCAAACTGTTTATTGACCTTCTGGATGGATTACATATAAGATCTGATAACATGTAAGCTATAAAGCGACAACATGATTGCATTAAAGAAAACCTGATTTGCTGATTATAGGCGTCTGAAATGATGATGAACTGGTACGGCTTTCAATATAATCACTTCCTCCCTCTGCCAAATGATCCAGAATGATTCCAGATGAAAACGCGCCCCTGTTGGTGAAGACAAAATGCCCAAAGGTGAAGCGCTTTTCCCAATGTGAAAGGTACGGTCTGGTACTAGAAAGTACGGCCCAGCAGCAGCCTAGTATGGCTCAGCAACAACAGTAACAAATCTGTACGGATCTTGAAAAATATGTCTGGAACTTGGAAAATGGACGCCAATACTGAAGAACCCTTCCCAGATGATTTCCAAACCAAAACCCTGATGATAACTCAAAGAGTGAAGCTCTATGATAACCTCTGGATGAAGCTATCTCTCTGACAAGCAATAAATCAGCTGATATTTCACAGCCTCTGAACTGCAGACACTGAAGATGGTTCGTTCTCCAATGCAGAATGAAAACTGGAACCCTTGGCTCTGTTCTCAAAAGAAGCACTTGGCAAAAATTCGATTTCATAACATAATGAACTCTTTTCCCAATGAAACCGTTATATCCTTCAAAAAGTCGACTGCTCTCAAAAAAATCATCATTTAAATAAAGTTCGAACTTTTCTTTTAATTTTTCCAAAGTCTCGAACGCACTTTTAATTAAAAAGATTAATTAAAAATGGTCCCCTTCTTAATGATGGTCGACCCCTTTAAAAATCACTTAAGTTATAATATTAATAATATTATAACTTTATAATATAAGCTTCATAATAATTAATATTTAACTTGACAGATAAATATTAATATCTTTCTCAAAATAAGTCCGATTAACGAACCGTCTGAAGCTGGAGAATAAGTTATTGAATTTGCATATGACCAGACCATACTGCTAAAAATAGCAGGGGTGCTCTGCTGAGTGTCTCCACTTACTAAAAATAGTAAGTCAAGCAAATGATGTCTGAACGACCTCGAACGAAAGCCAAACTGAACGATCCCGCAACTGAAGCTAAGCCAAGCCTCAACCAGACCCTCTATCCACCCTATCAGCCTACGAGGGTCACATAATAGGCTAATCAATGATCTGAGAGATGTCAACTGGAAGGGGACATTACAATTAACCTAATTAGATCAATTAGATTAATAGATGAAAATGATGCATTTTAATTAAATAACTAGGCTTATTTAATTAAACAGGCGAAAAGAGGATGAAATTCAGGATGAAATGATGTTAGTGATTAAATTCAAGTGTATAGTACCATTCAGGACAATTTTAAGTGTCTACATTTTTCCCCTCTTTGAAGCGAGGTACCTGTTACGTTGGTTCAAAGACTGACACTTTTCAGATTAATGTTGCTGCTCTGATAAAAAATTTAAAAATTCCTAATTTATTGGATGCCCCACTGTTGCCCTAGCGGAAGGAATTAAGCTAGTTCCCTGCCCCCTCGAGAGATCGGGCAGAAATTTTGAATTTTGGGTTGATATCTCGACAAAGATGCAAGATCAGTGCAGCTCAAAGAGGACTAGAAAGCTTAGATGTCTAATGTAGGAAAATTTGATGATGTATAGACAGTCATCAACCATGGGTAGCCTTATGTATATTTTGATATATCACACAGATTTGACACTTGGATAGAACTGTTAGTAAAGATAGAAGAATAAGAAGAATGAGATGGATAGAAGTAGAAGAATGAGATGGACATTGATTAACCATTATTTTGGAAATTGATTCAGAAGTCCAACAAGCCTATGATCATTTGAGACTTTATTAGATATGGTGATGAGATTGATGATTTGCTCATTTCTGGGATTGGGAATCTCTTTCATTCTTTTTTTTCGATATAACTCATAGACACAATGCATCATGGTATTGATAACCAGGATGGCATTGTATCTAGTGCAATGGACTTTGATTCTGTAAATAGATAAGATAATCCTTGTTCACACCTTAGCATACGAAAACCTTGTTGGAATGTAATTTAGAAGTTTAGAACATTTTGGACCAAAGCATACACAATGGTCAACAATATATTCAAAACGACCTCCCTACACACAACAAAGCAAGTATGCGCCAAGATTATTTTACAAGAATATCCCACAAGCATAGCAAACGAAAGATAATGATCAATGCCCCATTCCTTTCTCTCTAAATCGTTTTGATAGATATCATCGAGAGGTCCTCGGAATGGGTCAATAAGATAAATCATAAGACAAGATCAAAACAAACAGTTAATGTTATCTATATCTCTTGCCAAAGGTGTAATGTGTTTAGGATAAATATCCAAAGTGATTGCCAATGATAATGCCCATTGTAGGAAGGATGCATCCTAGGACATGTTAGTGGATGGTGGCAAATTGATAGGTTGTTTGAAAGGTTGTTGATATAAGGTTTGATTGACAGGTTTGATAATGATCAAGAGTTTGATTTTTTACATTTAAGGTTTCTACTTTTGCTGATTGTTGTACTTGTTTTCCATTTGTGTTACCAAAGGGTGAGTGTGACGATCGATTTATTATGGATGGAAGTTTATTGCAGGTGCAAGTGAGATGGGATGGGTGGTTTTGGACTTTTTTGGAATATTTCAATTTTTTAGTATTTTGCAATGTTTTGAGGCTATTTTTGATCTTTTTCGAATGTTTATGTGAATGTTTTGGTTTTCAGGTTATGTGAGGTTGTTTAGGATTTTTGTATGTTTTTCAAATGTTTTGAGTTTTCATGTTTTTAAATGTTTTTGTGTTTTCTGACTTTTCAAATGTTTTTGTATTTTTTGAGTTTTCGACCAAGACCTAAAAGGGATTGACCTAGGGCCTCGGGGGCTTATCAAAGATTAGCCTTTCCTACATTATACATGCAGAGACCACATAGTTCAATTGACTTCGACCAGTTATTGATGACATATAAACACTTGATGGGTTGTTAGGTTATTATGACGGACTCCTAACCTAAAGTGTCTCGGGGGCACATCAATGATGGCCTTGCCTATGTTCAAGCTTAGAGACAACGTAGTTCGACAAGGTAATGTTTTTGATTTTTTGATGTTTTGACCTGTTTAGGGATTTTGATTTGTTTTGGATGTTTTGGATTTTGACTTTACAACTTTTCAAATGTTTTTGGATTTTTTGGATTTTGCAAGTGTTTTTGGATTTTGATGAAGTTTTCAAATGTTTTGGATTTTCTAATGGTTTTACGAATGTTTTGGGATTTTTGATAAGATTTTCAAATGTTTTGAGATTTTTGATGAGATTTTGAGATAAACGATACCTAGATCACGATGTTGATGTCATGTTGTGAGATATAAGACATGGATCAAGAGTTATTTTGAAAACAAGAGTGCAATAACCTACCCCCAGTGTCTAGCAATGTTTCATAGATCAATGGACAAACTAAGATAGGCAATGTACATGCAAAGAGTTCAAAAGAGTATTATCATGCTAGATATGGGCTATGGGACTCCAGGAGGTAGAATGGTAAAAAGCTTGTCAAAAGTTTGCCATGAGTAGAGTTGAAGTATACGTCGAATCTTTGCCAAGATCAAGATAAATAGGAATATCTGGATAAATCTGGATTGGATGGATGGAGGTAACATTGGATTTATCATGACAAGGATGAGATGCTTCTATCTGAGAAGGATCATATAGATGCTCAATTCTACTCATGATGCCTGTTTGCCAAGTTTTCATCATAGTACATGCCCAAAGTGCCACCATAGTGGTTTTCATTGGAGGACGATTTTTAGTTTTACTATTTTCTTTATTTTTTGATTTTTTTGATTTAAATTTTTACCCTCATGTTGAACCACCTGGTGGTACTAATGTAGAGGCCACTATCATAACGTGCCAACGATATCCTGCTTGAAGAAGCTGCTTTGCTAAGACACAAGCACTTAAATGCAACTTTTGAGAACTCTGATCTGCCTTGTTGGTATCGGAATTAACCTTGTCTATGTGCGCACATCACGATAGAATTCCTTCGGAATCCTTATGATGAAGGGTAATTGCCAACACATGGTCAATGTGTGAATTGGATATCATGAATGGAATGGATGGTGACATGCATGAAGGAATATGAGATGTATTGGTCGATGGTTTGGTACCTTTGACTCTCCAAACTTGGGAAGATGAACAATGATGGGTGGGAATGGAGGTTTTTCGTGGAATTAGAACCAACTGCTGGACATACTTCGTTCCTTGCTTGAGAAGCTTGCTTTTGTATTTGATGACGCTTTTGATGGATACATTTCCGTTTTTTATTTTGCCCCATAGTTTCTTTGACTAATGGAGTTTTGGAGGGATGATTTTCTTTATTTTTCTATGGTGTCCATTTGTATTTGCTTTGTCCCTTTTTCTTTTTTGCTTCATTTTCTTTGATGATCTTCTCCTTACTTTGATAGGAATCTTTCTTTTTACATTGGTCCCAATTTGTGTATGAGATGATGGGTGGATGATGATTCATGATACGACTACTTGTAATGTTGATAGTATTTTCCCCATGAGGATCCTTTGTGCCCCATATGTTGATGTTTGCATTAGACAAGATTGCCCTCGACGTTGTGAAGGTATTAACAATACCTAATCCTTTGCTTTGATAATGTATCCCCTGATCCATAGCCACTGAATATGACTTGTCATGAACACATGATATTGCTATGGGTTCCCGCTGTTCAGGAATATGAACTGTTTGCTCTGATTCTATGACATCATTATCTATTGATGTTGCTTCAAAAGATGTTGGTACTGATTCAAAAGATGTCGATGATGCACAATCACTCTAAGAATCAAGAATCTCGACTACTACTTACTCTTGTGTGGGAATATCAAGAGTGGGAGACTCTTGTTTTGGATGAACGTCTATATGTCCATCAAAAAGAAACATCTCAGGGGTGATATCGGGGACATCTTTGGAGTTTAGAATGGTTTGGAAGATGTCCCTCATCTCTTGGTGAAACTCTGGGGATAGGGGTTCTTTATCTTGACTCGATTCGGAGTAACTTTCGTTATCCTCAAGAACCTCTTCTTCACATGATCCTTGGGTGGATGATATATCTGTTGGTATGTGGCGATTGATCGTGCAAGTACTGTACACTCGTAACAAGAAATGGGGTTTTTTTCCCGTTGACATGTCAAGGTTTTCCCGCTGACATGTCAAGGTTTTTTCCCGTTGACACGTCAAGGTTCTCTTGCTGACACGTCAAGGTTTTTTCCTGTTGACACATCATAGTTTTCCCGTTAACACGTCAAATGAAAAAGGACCTTGTAAAACCCTAATTCTAGAAGGTTCCAAAAGGCTTGTTATTAGTGGCTGGGATGTATGTTGCAGTGTGGTGTTCGCGAGATTGTAATCTGTTTTGCACTGGATAATAAAATCATTGGATGGTTGAGTTTATTGCATAAATTATCAGATTGATTATTGATCAAGAAGAGCCTTGCTCTTATAAGATTTACATACCCTACAAATTAGGGAGATAACGGAACGTAACTGAAAGAGAAAAAAACAAACAAAGAGGCTATAATCACAGAGACGTGATTATAGGCAAACTAATCTCCGTGATTATAGGCAAACTAAATGAAACTAAAGCATTAAAATAGGCACGACAAGTGCCATTACAGATATGACAGATATGAGCATTAAACTAGGAATTTACAATAGTTCTAATACCCTCCCTTAATGCTCAATCTTTCAACTATTTAAGTTAACAAAGATGACCATTTAATATTTAATACCCTCCCTTAATGGTCATCGTACAAACAAACAAAAAAAAAACTTAAGTATACCCATATTGTGGTGGTCATCAAAATGCAAAGTGTGCAGACTCCTTCTGCTCCTTCTACTCAGTCTGCTCTGCTACATGAGCACTTTGCTGAGTTGCTTCCTAGTTGGACTTCTCATCAGCCAACCGCTTTCTGCAATACCTCTGTATATGACCAATCTTCCCACAGTAATGGCAAGTAAAAGACTTCTTGGAGCCCTCCTCTGAATTGCCTCGTCCTTTCTGCTGAGTGAACTTGCCTTTGCCAAAATCCTTGGCAATAAATGCTTGTTCAATGCTTGTTCAACAGTAGGAGACTCACGCTGCTCCCAAACTGCTTCTTCCACCGATCCTGCTGCAAAAGCTTGTTGCACATCTCATCAAACTTCAAGTCAACATTGGTGGATGTAATGTTGAGCGTTTCGATGAAGTGCTTGTAGGAACGTGGCAAACTTTTCAAAGTGATTACCACCATATCCTCCTCTTCTACCTTACGACCAATGGCCTCCAATTGATCGCGAATATTTTTTACTTTCATCAAGTGCTCCTACAAAGACACTTGGTCATCCATCATAATAGAAAAGAGCATATTCTTCAGAAAGAAAGCCCTTCCCTTATCTGAGGTCTCATGAAGATCTTTCAAGTGCTTCCAGATCTCCCCAACAGATTTACCAAAAGGTATTTCTGGTAACATGTCATCGGCGATAGATAATTTAAGAAGCATGACTACCTCTCGATTACTTCCATCATACTTGTCCTGATCTTTCCCAGCAGCAGTGGGTCGAACTTTTGTACCAAGAACAAGCGCATCCAGACACTGGTACTCAAAGATGGTAAGCATCCTCTGCTTCCACGTGTTGTAATTCTTTCCATTGAACCTCTGTGAACTTTCCAACATAATATTGGACAAAGTTGCCATCCCTTCTGTTTTCCAAAGCACGAAAAATGAGGTAACTTTGTGTAAATTTTTGAAGAAAAAATTTCTGAAAACTCTTTACAAATTTTTATTTTTCCAGAAAATTGTCAAAACTGGCTCCAAAAAGACTTTTTCTTCAAACTGCCATTACCTCATAAAACCTGGCACAAATTTCAAGGCACGGATTTTAAGACACCCAGAAAAATTTGATGCCTACCTAGAAAAGTTCTCAAAAAACCCAGAAATAATCTGAAATCAGAAAAAAAAAAAAATGGCTTCAGCAGAGGATTTATGAAAAAAACCCTAGCCTATTTTTCCTTCAAAAATCTGGAGAACAAAAGGTGCCCAGAATAATGTAGAAAATCGTGCTTAAATTCATGCCCAGAAAATGAGCAAATCCGCGCCCAGAAGATGAGTAAATTTGTGCACAAAATCTGAAGGTAGAAATAGAAAAAAAAAAACAACAGAATAAAATCTGGAGGTTCGCGCGCATACACAGCAGAACCAAAGCCAAAAAACTGAAAACGCGTGCAGAGACGCGTTCAGAGGCCGCGCGCAGGAAAGGATGCGAAAATGAAGAAAATCGCGTGCAAAATAAGACAAAAATAAAACCCTCGTCGTGCGCCAATGAGAAGCACAGGGAAAACGCAGAAAAAGAGCAGATCTGGCGTGAAATTTAGGGTCGCGCGACTCAAAAAATCTGTCACCCAGAAAGAGCCGACCTCAAAAACTTCAGAAAATACATCGCACCAGCAAATAAACCCTCGAACTTTGCTTACAAAAAATCACGAATCTCTCCTCAACAATCTTCACAAAACGCTCAGGAACAAAACATGATTTCCGCCAAAAATGCTCAGAAGCTCATCAAAAAGGGCCAATCGTGGGAATGAAAAAAAACAACGCTCCAGAAAAATCCTTCAAACGCCCACGAGAAAATTACAACTACCCAGGCTCGAAAATGAGCTCTGATACCATATTGCATAAATTATCAGATTGATTATTGATCAAGAAGAGCCTTGCTCTTATAAGATTTACATACCCTACAAATTAGGGAGATAATGGAACGTAACTGAAAGAGAGAAAAGCAAACAAAGAGGCTATAATCACGGAGACATGATTATAGGCAAACTAAACGAAACTAAAGCATTAAAATAGGCACGACAAGTGCCATTACAGATATGACAAATATGAGCATTAAACTAGGAACTTGCAATAGTTCTAATAGAGTTTCTGTGGATGTAACCCATATTGGGTGAACCACGTTAACTTTTGTGTTATTCTTCATTGTTATTTTTAGGTTATTTAATTTGCATATAATTGTTAGTGTTTATTGCTCCAATCTGCCTGAACCCTAACAATATCATCGATAAAAGACTCTTCGCAACATTTTGTGGGTATGGGTGCAATAAGGGATATTTCTTTCTTGTTTGGAACTTCTTCAACATGCCCAATCATGAAGTCATATGTGGGAGAGATATTGTAATCTGATACAGACTTGATGCCATTACGGTATGAAATATTGCTAGACACGGTTGATGGGTTTGGACTTTGTTCTAAAACAGTATCTTGATCTGTGTCTGATTCCTCATGTTGTGATGAATGAATAACAAAAATATGTCCCACTATGGTATCATGGGTATGGTTTACATTGTTTGAAGTTGATGCCTTTCCTAAATCTTTTGTTTTTCCATGATTAGGCATAGGGTTTGTGTAAATTTTCAGATTTTCATTCCCAGATTTTTGATTGACATCAATGTCTCCTTGTTCAATAAGATCTTGTATTAGATGCTTGAGTCTAAAACAATTTTGTGTGCTATGACCTTTGCACGAATAACAACATATTCATCTTGGTCTAAGAACCCTTTTGGAAAATTTTTGTACTGTCAACTGCGATATTATTTAAATTGGTTTTATCCAAATCAATTCCATACCTTCTTAAGTAAAATGGCAATCAACAAAAATATTAGTACTGTGGACCTTAGATTCTTTATTCAACAAGGGGCAATTTATTTTCACAGTAAAATGTCTTTTGCAACAAAACAAGCATTTAAACCCCTGAGCCCTTTAATTTTGTAAGTCGCTAAAGAATCATGAATACAATCAAAGATAAACTCTAAAAATAGGGGGTTGGTTTCAATGAAATCAATAACCTAGTATTCATATATGGCAAGGAAATTTTTGGTTCTTCAAATCTTATTACTTCACCCAGGATTTCAAACCTAAGGAAACATGTAATGTCCCCAATTTTGCGAGCATCAGAGTTCGGTGGATTTAGCCTATTCTTAGCCCTCGTAGGCTAATATGTATGGTTAGAGGGTCTCTTTTGGAGCTTGGCTTGGCTTCGGATTGTCAGAATTTACCAGTTGGCTTTCGTTCAGGGTCATTCGGACATCATTTGCCTGACTTGCTATTTTTAGTAAGTTAGGTCATTCAGCGGAGCACCCCTGCTATTTTTAGCAGTATGGTTTGGTCATGTGCAAAATCAATCACTTATTCACCAGCGTCAGATGGTTTGTGAATCGGACGTATTTTGAGGAAGATATTGATATTTTAATTGTCAAATTAAATATTAATTATTTGAAGCTTATATTATAAAGTTATAATATTATTTAATATTATAACTTAAGTGATTTATTTGAGGGGTCGACCAACATTGAAGAGGGGCCACTTTTTAATTATAATTTATAATTAAAAGTGCATTCGAGACTTTGGAAATATTACAAGTTAAAATTCAATTTTATTTAAATGATGCCCTTTGAGGAAAAAGTCGACCCTCTTGAGAATATAAGTATTTTTCATTGTGAAGAAAGTTTATTATGTTATGAAATCAATTTTTGATCAAATATTCTTCCAGAGAACGAAGCCAAGGGTTTCAATTGTCTACAGGCATTGGAGAACGAGCCATCTTCAGTGTTGCAGTTTAGAGGCTGTGAAATATCAGCTGATTTATTGCTTATCAGAGAGGTAGCTTCATTCAGAGGTTATCACAGAACTTATTCAGAGATTGCATCTTCAGGGTTTTTGGTTTGGAATTCATCCGGAAGGGTTCTTCATTTCCAGGCGCCATTTTCCCAAGATCTGGACACATCTTTCAAGGGTTTTACAATCTGCTGCAAATACCAGGTTTTTACATCAATAGTATTGTTGCTTTTTAAGTTGCATGCCATCAGATCTTGCTTGTAATCAGCATAGTAGATCAATAAACCTATTGGTATCAATAAATCAATCAGTTTCCATCATTTGTAGACGTGTGGTATTTTATTTAATTTTTATATGCAATTTCTTTCAAAATCGCACTTCAATGGTATATGCAAAAACCCACAAAAAAATCAAAAACGAGAAAAACAATCAAAACAAGCAGTTTTCAAAAATCAGGGAGAACAGGGGTTTCTACAAAACATAAACCATAATTGAGTTGGAACATCACATTTATTTTAATCCATTTTGGAGATGTCTGGAATAACATCACATGAATTAAGAATAGGGCTCCATGCAAAAGATCTAAACATGGAGCACCCAACATTCCAAATTTTATTTGGAAATGGCCCTTTTTTACATATTATTGTTCTTAAAACAAACAAAAAACAAGCCTTTCTAAAGAATTCTATAGAACATCACATATACACCTAATTCTTTTCCCTCAAAAGAAGCTCTCCAATCACCAAACAATTTACAATATGACAAAGCATTCAAAGTTAGACAAACAAAGAAAATTCCAACAAACTTTAATCTTTTTTCTTCATTTTCAATGGTAGATTGCATAGCCTTGTTGGGTGACAGACAAAACCAAAGAGGCCTCACCTTGCACACCTACTGCTTTATCTTGTGCTTGGACGGGCCTTCCATTCAAACTTGCAATGACAAATTTTGCACCT
Organism: Sequoia sempervirens; assembly: GCA_007258455.2. Taxonomy (NCBI): domain Eukaryota; kingdom Viridiplantae; phylum Streptophyta; class Pinopsida; order Cupressales; family Cupressaceae; genus Sequoia; species Sequoia sempervirens. The sequence continues at coordinate 152,115,853 of VDFB02000003.1, forward strand.
ACAAGAATCTCAATTCTTTCCTCATTGACCAAGGCTTGTTTGAATGTTTTGGACTCACCACCATTTCTTAATGCCTTATCCTTCCTGCCTTTGTCCTTCAAAACCATGTTGAATAGAGAAAATTGTTAGGAATATTACATCATTAGGTTTTTTATAGTTTGTTAGAATATCATGTGTAGGATAATATAATGGTTGTACACTCTTGTTTGTTTGTATTATGAGTTGTTAAAACAACTTGTCTATGTAAAAGAGTGGTTATAGGAAGTATAACAGTCCTCCTATAATATAGGGTATGAAAATCCTTTAAATATGTAATATGTATTGAATGAAATATGAATAGAAGCAGAATTTTATTTTGTGTATAAATTTTTTTGTTTGTCTTCTATAAATTCTGCCCAAATTTCTGATAAAAATTAATCATCCGACCTCCTATCTCATACCCCATGGTTCCCACCAAATATTTGTAGGAGCATACAGACTTAGTGAATGAGGAATAGGCAATAGAAAGGGAAAAGAAGGAAAACAAATACTTTAGACAACCAACAAACAGAAAAAGACTTAATCATAACCAAAAAGATCAACACTTAAAGGAATGAAGGATGGAGCAGTAAGAAGGAGAACAATGAAGGATGAATTTTCATCTTCCAAACTGAAGCTCCACACTCTTGCCCCTTCTCTCCCTCAACTTTGTCCTAATTCTCACAACATATCCTATCTTTATAATACATTACATCTATGCTAATTATATATTTGCATGGATATTATCTTGAATATCCTTTATTTGCTTGATCATCTCTAATATCATTCATCTGTTTCTGCATGGACACATTTTGAGTTATATATTTTGAATATCTTCCTTGCATTTTTCAGTTTTGACTTACTAAATTGTAGTTTTATTCATTATCCTAGTGGTGGTAGGCTATAGGTGTGTATTGGCAGGTGTTGCTTGTTATGGGCGGTAGAAAGGGGTAACCTTGTTTGTATATTTTAGACATTTAATAGAAAGAAATTAAATTTTTCCTGAGAATATGGAATGCAAAAATCTCAATTGCCTTTAGTTTTAGTACACAATTCTTTTAACTCTTGGGACTAATGCATGCTGCAAGATGCATTTTTCTGGGGATAAGATTTGTTTTTGATTAGATAAGCAGGGTTAGGGCCCTAATCTCGTACAAAAGAAGAACAATTGAGCCGTAGGAATCAACAAAACAAACTGGAGAACACAACAACCAGTCAGGGACAACAAAGCTAAAACAACATCAGCAAACAAAGATACTTCAAACAAGTATTAAGATAAGTCACAGGATTAACATTCCACTTATCTAGATCAAAAACATGCTAGACAAAAAATACCATAACCACCAACTATTAAGCACAGTCTTAATACTAAGCAGAGTATTACTAGAAGCTAAATAAACTATCATATAGAACCAGTCGAAGTCAATAACAGCACAACTATAGACCAAACAAAAAAAGGCACTAATGCCAGATAGACACATCCAATGCCCTATCATGAAAAGGAAACAAATCAGTAATCTTTAATAAGATTCCAATTCTCCTGGAGGTCCTCCACAGCATTAGACCAACTTTCCTTGAGCTCCCTATTCTCGAACATGTCGACTTCATTCTTGAGACCCTTTTTCTTCTGTTGTTTCCGAATTTTTCCTTGTCCCGAGATAGTTCCCATCACCACTCTCTTCATTATTCCATCCACGACCATATAGATGTTTTTTATGTCACCTTCCATGACCTAGAGCTTCTTGGAATTGTCAGCCTCTTTGATTTGTCTTTCAATTTGTTCCATCCTGACACTCAGAGTTTCAATTTTAGAGTTTAAGTTATTGTAATCCCCATCCTTAAAACTTTCCTGCATTTGAGAGTGCAGAATAGTAATATCCTGCTCTTCCATAGCTATAGGGCTAACGTTGTTAGCCTCCATCTCATCATCCTCTTCAAGGTCTTTTCCCTTACCATCTTCATTGTCTCCTGCCATCTCATTGTTTTCCTCTTCCTGTTCTTGACTCTCCTCCTCCTCTTCATAGTCCGAAACATCCTCTTCCTTCGATATCTCAGACTCTCCCAAGCTATCAGGAACATACTCTTCTTCAGAAGAGTCTAGACCCTCCCCCTTGGCCACCTTTTTACCTTTTTTGTCTTCTTCCTTCCCCTTGGAGGCAGCTTTTGCAAGTCTGACCGACCTTCTACCTCCGGGAGGGGCCGAACCACAATTAGGACTGGCATCCTTATCATCAGAAATGGTTATAGTAGGATTTTTCTATATTGTTTCTTTAGGCTCCACCTTCCTACATTTAGCCAAACCAGGGGAAAGGGGGGAGGATTTCTGTTTTTCAGGGGTGATTTTTAAGAGATCCTCCAAGGAAGGTTCAACAATGGGAGGAGAAGTGTTTTTATTCTTTTTCGTCTTAGATAATCTCTCAGGAGAATGGGGCTTACTATCAATTAACTCTATCCGAACAGAGCTCTTAGGGGTCTGGGTATTCTCAAGGAGATTGACAACGGGGTTCCTTTGTGGGGTAGTAGCTAAGGTGTATTTGTAAATAGCCCTAATAAGCCCTTGATGTAAGGGGGGATTAGCACCATTTTCCATACTTTGCTGAAGGGAAGAGAACAAGAAGGGGAGGTTAATCTTCTCAAGATGATGGACATGGTTTAAGATAGGGAAATGATATCCATGAATAGACATAAAACGCCCTTCAAGAGTGAAGTATTTCATAATAACAAGACTTACATTGTGATAGGGAGTTGGAAATTTTGATCTTGAGTACCCATTTGGGAATCTTTTGGGTTTCTCCTTGGCCTTGAAGAAATTGTCGATGAAATCTTGATAGTTTCCAGAGCTCTTCTTGACAATCTTTTTGCCTAAATATTTCAGACCCGTGGCTTGAGCAATCATCTTAGCTGTAACAGTAAAGTGTAACCCTCCAAGTTGGACTTCGCCTTCACTCCAGGCATTTGAAAACTTATAGCTGAGAGCTTCATTGTATCCCTGCATAGATTCAAAAAAGGGAGTGAATCCCGCCCTATCAAATAGACCCCACAATTCTTCATTCTGCTTATGCATGATATGAAAATAAATATTGCACTTGTACGAAATGGGATCTCACAAATTCAGAAGCATTTCCCTCACCATGCCACTACTTAGAATAGAACTTTCATAGGTGACTTTTTAAGAAAGTTGACCTCCAAATTGATGAAACTTATCAAGGGCATTGCTAAGTTGATGCAATTTTTATCCTTGTGGCTACTCTTAGTGTTGATTAACTCCTTAGAGCACAATCTTTGCATAGTTGCACCTTGTGTGACATAAATACAAGCAGTCATCAAATGTAAATTAAGAAACATATAGTTGTCCGTACGACAGTAGAAAACTGATTTACAATTGGCCTTCAGTTCTTTACTTTGTTGTCCAGATTTTCTGCATCCCTAATTTCTCAATAAATAGGACCTAAATGATAGTAAAGTGCACCTAGAAGAAAGACATTTCTATTTGTTCTTAGATGTTTCTTGTATTTGTCTATTTTGCAACATTTGTTGAGTGGGAAGTTTTCCATTGGCATCATCTTTGTGAGCCAATTAACATGATTATTGTTCTCAACTGAATAAAATGGTGCAAATTGATATCCCTTGTTCCACTGGGTTATTTTAGAGAACTCTGTTTTTTTAAGCTGTTCTTGACATTGACTGATAATTTTCAGTTTTCCTAAAATATGTCTATGTTGACCTGACTCATCATGCATACTTTCTGAGAAATTGATAGTCGTTCAAAAAAATACTGATTTTGTTTTCCCCAAGTATAGATTGGTTTGATAAGCATTGACCTCTTAATTGGTAGTTTGTTAGAAATGCTGATTGTCACATTCAGGAGTCATGCATCTTTGCTTCTTTTAGAGGAATTTGTTAGAAAGTGAACCTCCATTTTTCTTTGTCAGTTTAGAATATGCATCAAGCAAGAATACATCAATGATAGATTGATTTGATTAGCATTGGCCTCTTAATTGATAGTATGGTTAGCAATGCTCATTGTCACATTGAGGAGCCATGCATACTTGCTCCGTTTAGACAGCTTTGTTAGAAAGTGATCCACTATTTTTCTTCCAGTTTAGAATATCCATCAAACATGAATACATCATGGTAATCTGGATGCTGCTACAGGTTTCTAAGAACTGGCTATAGTTGAAAACTTATCTTTCTAGATCACGGAATGATACCTTAGATTGAATTGTTCTCATACTAAGTGGGTTTACCAAAGCCAATCAGGTCGCAATATTTATTTTTTGTTATTCTTAAGAGCCTTCATTCAAGGCTTCCTTCTTTCCTTGAAGCCAAATTTTCTTTACTTTCAGTTGAAAGAGAGTTCTAATTTTACTTTTAATGTTTTCAGACTAACTTTTGGATAAGCTTCTCTGCAACTGCCGCTTTTCCAGCATTTCTGTCTATAATTCTTATTTTCCAGCTTTTGTTCTCGAGGCTTTCATGTATATTACATGACACAACTCATTCACAATCAGGCTCTATTCTTTTGAAATTCCAACAAAAGATCAAATTATCAGCTGTGGTCTCTGCATTTGTTTTCGCAGATACTCATTTTTCTTGGCAACCTAAGGTTGTATGTAACATCTAGACCCTTCATCCAGAATGTGAGGAGGTGCACTGTATACACACCATCCAATCCGGTGGATATGGAGTTTTCTGCTGGATTTACATTTTCAGAAAAATAGACTTATTCACAAATTCAATTTTTATGCATTTTTGACAAATGCCAAAAATGATTCTTAATTTTTTGTAATACTTAAAGACTTAAGAATATTTACAATTTTTGTCATCAGTTTATACCGAAACATTACTTATATAAAAACAAGTCCTGGTTGAAATTCATGTTTTTGATAAGGCAATTAAAGCTTTTACCTTTAAATTTCTCTTCTTTGTGAAGGCATTTCAAAACTTCATTATATTTTCAGAACAATAGAATATCTGTTACAACTACAGAAAGTACTTGAAAAAATAGGCTATTGCGTGCTTAAGTTGTTCAGAGATGCTTTGAATTCTATGATCATAAGAGGATGAAAGTTTTATTTTAAAGTTATAGATTCAGCTGTAGACACAAATTTTACTTGGTCAATCAGGTTTTAACTCTCATTGACAAACATTGTGGATATGCATCATTGCTAGTTGTGATGTTATCTGACACAATATACATTTGGACTGTACCTAAAGCTCTTATGTCTCTAAAAGATCTCAGATACAACTGATGTCATAAAAAAAAATCAAAAAATATTAACGGTTCATGAATTAAGACTGTACTGTAACTTCATAAACAAATTGAAAAACATTAATATATAAATGTATCCAGAGGCATAGTGAAACGAATCTTGTTGAAACTTTATTAACTAGAATGCATGGAAAGGAAAGCCTGAGCACTTATATCTAGTTAATAAGTTACAGAATCCAATCCGGTGGAATTAAAACATTAATTCACAAAAATGTAATCAGAATGCATGGAAAGGAAAGCCTAAGGACTTATATCTCTAGAATCTGACTAAAACGGACAATGTATTCGAGCACATAGATGCAGAAAAAAATAATAGGTCTTTGGTGTCTCAGTTTGTCTATAATATTCTCAATCATAATAATGTTTAAGAAATTGGAGAGACTGCTGTGACCCATAAGTGTTTTACATAAACAAACAAATCAGATGTAAATTATTTTCCATTGAAAATGAAAAATTTATCTCAAGATGGGAACTGGACACCAAAAAATATAATACATTTGAGGGTATATGTGGATTGGCAAGGCTTGATTTTCTCTTGACAATTGTCACGAGGGAGAATCTTGTGACCAAATTAAAACAAGTAGGGTGAAGTGAAAAAATTCCCTTGTCTAGGCAATCGGGTCCCATACCTCAAGTAAGGTTGTTGCTAGTTGGCTGTGCCAGGACCTAAATTTTGAATATGCCTTTTAAATTTACCTTTACTGTTATTAAGAATACTACCAAATGATAGAATTCAAACACCTGTTTATTAACTTTTATGATAATCTCATTTGTTGGTCTGATTCAGCCAATTAGTGAATTTGGGGCTTGATTGCTATCTATGTTTTGCCCATAGAAGCATAAATCTTCAAAAAAATGCAAAAATCCCGATTTAAAAAAAATCTTTGGCCGAAACGATATTTTCCCCGAAAATCCCAATTTAATTAGCTGTGATTGTCAATGATTTTTAAGGGTTTAAACACAAAAAAATCACATAAAAATTGCATGGAAATCGTGGAAAAATTGGCCAACCAACTCATCGCGAAACCATAATCATGTGAAATCGCTATTCAATCATATTTTTTTGTTGATTTTTAGCAAAGAACTAAGCACTGGCCGCTGGTACATGTTTCACCATCAAAGATTCACTAGATTTCATTAGGTTGTTGAGGAAAATTGCAGGTAGGTGGCCTTGAATGGACTATATTTCTAATAGATGTTAAGGACATTAACATAGAGACATGTTCTTTGGTATGCTTATACATTCGATGTTAAGGACATGGTTAAGAGATGTGTTGCTTTTTTCTCTATATTTGACACTACTGTCATTTTCCTTAGGCTCGTAGTGATGCTTTCCATGTATATAAATCCAAAAACACAATTTAGTGGGAAATAGTAGACAATATTATAAATACTAAGTAAGACTTCTATCTTATTTTTTTTAACATATTTGAACCTTATAAAAGTACTTGCCAAAAGTAAATATAGAAAGTCAAAATAAACTGAAACGAAACTCTATTAGCTTCATATCAACCTAAAGAGGTTTATTTTCTTTGAACTCTTGTGACCCTGACTATTCAAAAGAATTTTAACATTTCAATTGTCAACAATAATACCAAGGTGGTTGTTTAGATTATCAAGGTTAGGTTGGGACAAATTTCCTTTTCAAATGCTAACGAAGTGTGATAATTTGGAGCTTCAATTTGACACTGGCCATCAAGTTTTAATGATAAGCAAGTAGGGTAGTGACAATTGTATAATCAAGTGGGAAGTATAAGTACATACATAATGGTATATAGACATTTGGAAATGAAACAAAATGGTTCCTATCAGAAAGATAAAAATCAGCTTGTAATGCTGAAAAAAATAAACTGTAGCAGAATTTAATATCAAGAAGGATTGTTTTGGTTAATATTTAAATTTACTATATATTCTACAAGCTTAATGCTTTGTTAATTGGTGAAACTCATTGCTTAAATCTAATGAGCACGGGCAGTTATACTAAGAGCTGGGACGGGGCGGAGGTGAATCAATATAATGCAACTTTTACCAATTTAAAACTTTATCAATCACAATAACATCATCTACTTAACACCAATAATTATGCACATGAGAAGAACATGATATCAAATGCAACAATTATGCAACACAAGGAGAACATGAGATTTATATGAAAATCCTTGCGGGAGAAAACCACGACAAATTACTTGCTTATATATAATAATCTCTTACAATAAGTTTGTAGGCTCCAACCCACATGAGATAGAATCCCCTCCACTCTTCATAGGCTCCAACCTACTAGAGACACCAATCCCCAACCAAGAGTTTGTAGGCACCAACCTATTGGAGACACCAATCCCTGCACCTGACCACCAACTCAATAAGATTCTCCAATCTTTGCTTCTAGGAGGCACCAACCCCCAACTCAAGTTTCCACCTTGAATGTTGCTTTTTCAACGAATGATGGAAATTACAATATCATTTATTTATTCATTTCATGATTTCCTTCTTCTCATTTACCAAAACATAAATATCCCTTCTTCTCATTTACCAAATAATATATATACTTGTATGATTACATATGCTTGCATATTATCTCCACATCCATATCCTTCATTTCTCTTACACAAATTCCATACTCATTCCTTTGTACATACTTCTTAAATGATCTCCTTATGTATTCTTCATTCCTCCACACTTGATCTCTTTGAGTGTTCATATATTATCTCCACATGCTTATCCTTCATTTCTCTTACACACCCATACTCATTCCTTTGTACATACTTCTTAAATTATCTCCTTATGTATTCTTCATTCCTCCACACTTGATCTCTTTGAGTGTTCATATATTTTCTATTGTTTCACTCAAGTCATGCATATTCTTTTTTTCAAATCTGCAACTTGAATGATATCTTCTTCATAAATCTGCTTATAACATGTTCCTTTTATTTAATGATACTTAATTGAGTTACACACATGTCTCTTATTTTTCTTTATCAAAATCCACTAGAATGATATATTACCTTTTATTCCTTTCACTACTCATTCTTTCTCCACAATTCTCTCATAAAATCTGCAAATCAGTTCTTCATAATCTACTCTTCATTTACTAGTATATTTGTGTCTACATGATATAATTATTTATCTTACACACTCATACTCCAACTCTCACATCATGATCATTTTATATCTACATATCTCTTATGGAAGGATACAACACTTCTTAAGGGAGGCACCCTTCTTTTACTTAATCGTTGCTCTCCTTAAAACATAATTGCTATTTTAATATAACCGATGCCTTTCATTATGATCACTACTCTTTAATTGTGATCGCTGCCTTTGTTGAATTGTTATCTTCAATAAACATAGCTCTGTCTTTGTTGAATTGCTACCTTAAACAAACATAGCTCTTATACATGAATCACTCCTCCTCCAATATTCACTACTTTTTAAATGTCTTTATTCATCTTTTGTCTTTTCTGATTGTCTTATTCATACTCTAGTCTTATATGACTTTTTAATAAACGTTGTTCATTAATATATTTTATTGTTTAATAAACACAAGATTTGTCTTTTATAAGTGTTGTTTAAGCATTGCATCTTCTTTGGTTTATTGTGATTACTCCTCTTTGCACTTGATCATTGATTTATTAATCATCACTACCCCTTAATCATTAGTTGTTGTATATTAATAGAATCACTACCTTCAAATTTCATTGTATATCATATTCAATTCTTTTTGTAGAGATGATCTAGCCATGCATTTTCTCAATCTGCTCTTTGCATATATTAATGTCATGTATTAAATCATCTAACCAACTTTTCCAACAATCTGTGACATCAAAGACAACTTCCAATCATCTATATGCCCTTGATGTCAATGACGATTAATGCAACATTCTTTGACATCAAACTTAGACAACAAATTCCTTCCACGATGGCTTTGATATCAATGATAATCAAACCAACAATCTTGCTCATACACTTGACATCAATTACTTCGTCTTTTCACTTTTGACATCAATGACAATATTTCCAATAAAATATGCTCTGCACTTGTTCAAGAACTACATTCCAATGTTATTAGATTTCCACAATCCATAAGAATATCAGAAGCTATTTCTGGATTAGATTGTGTAAGCTTTTTTGGATCGACGTTTCGGATCACACTCCGTGATCCATCATCTCCTTGAGCTCTCTATCCTGATGATGGATCACGGAGTGTGATCCGAAACGTCGATCCAAAAAAGCTTACACAATCTAATCCAGAAATAGCTTCTGATAAACTACATTCCATTTAGGATCGTCAAATACATGGAGGTTCAGAAGGTATGCAAGGAGTACAATAGTAGTGCATGAATGCTTTAGAAATATATAATATCTACATTCCATGCATGTTAAATAGGTATCAAGCAAACTAATGCATGAAATGAGAGAAGTCGTGCCCTAGTCTTGTGGGCTTATCTTAATCCCTTATGAAGCAAGCCTCATATATCTTCTCTTTAATGATCTAGATAGATTTCAGCAACAAATGTCCCATTGAAAGGGAATGTTCCTCATGCTCTGATTTTCCATTGAAACTTGTACCTATAATTTCTCAAATTCTCAACTCAAAGTCCATCAATGTTTTTAACTCCATCATCCACTTATATGCAAAATCAAGGAAAATATATTTGAATAATAATAGCTAAAATTGTGGCTCAAATAGTTTCTCTTCTTTTGTACCAATAAGTCTTTATTATCTAATGGAAAAATATTTAATACCCCCTTTACTCTTTTACAAATCTACTGAAATAGTTATCAATGAGAACATTTTTGTAACAAACTCAACTTTCTACATAATAAATACTTTGTGAATTACCATAGAAGTAAATAAACATATGCTTAAAAATAGGATAGTAATTTTTTTTCACTTTCATATAACATTTGTTGAACATGATCTATAAATAAATGAGTACTATAACTTTTGAATTTGTAATATACAATTTGAGAGATAAGATAATCTTTTTCATTTACAATTCATATGTGAAATGCATTTCAAGTTTACAAGTTTACAATACACAATAAGTGATATAAAGTTTCTCATATTTGGAAATCTGCTTTTGTCTCACAAGCCTCGATGTTGTTGTCTGCAAGAGGGGAGCATCACTTGAGTGCTTTACCTCCAACCATAGACCGACGGTCCCCCACACACCTTCCAACTAGAAGTGGCCCTACCTTTCATGGAGAGTATAGACAAAGGAACTAACAAATACATGCCATCTGAGTCCTAGTGTTGTGTCCTACATAGCCAATAGACCATACAACTTTAGACCTCTTCTAACTAAGTATAACCAATCTGATTGGTTTATGCAATCCGGAACACTATGAACCAACTAATGCAAGCAGAGAATTTTGCATTACTTTGGCCAAAGTTTTGAAATAAAACAAACACCTCTATGAAAAATGTAGTTGCGAGTCCACACACCTCTAACTCGACTTGGAAACGACCTTTCACCTAAGGTTTAACACATGGTTGAATGGTTTGACTATTTGTCTAACTTTTCTTAAGATATAAAATCATAAATGTATGACTTACTATGGTCGATAAATGACTAAGGTCATGGAAACATTTTCTAGACAATGAACACTCATGTTGTGTACTCACAACATCTCGAAACTTGGCTATTGCCACTTGTTCATAAGTTTTTGCATTTAAATCTAAGAGTAAAATACTCTCCTATTTTCATGCACAATACTTGTTATAATGTTTTCAAACAATGACATGAATCAAGACACCTTGTCTTTCTCAGGAGTTCTTATCAATTCAAAATATGAGTAAAATAAAAATATTATTCACCAACAAGAAAAAAACTTTTTTAAATAATTATGAATTTTCTATGTTTTCCTCTTAATTCCTTGTACAAGAACACATTTAATAATGTTGATAAAAGTACAATATAGATTATCAAATTCTTTTACAAGAATAAACACATTTTTATGATATTTATAATTTTTCAATCTTTAAAATTAAATCTAATTCTTTCAATCATCATATCAGAGTAAGCTTCAAGCTTATCAAACAATTTTATAAATATACAATACATTCATTTAACTTAACATAGCTGAGTAACATAACAAATATCTTCTCTGTTGTCATATACAGTTTTTAAAGAGATTAAATAATTTCAAGCATAAGTCTGTAAAAGTTAGACTATTCATTCACTATTTCAGCATATATAGTTCAACATATTTAAATTTTTTTATCTTTCATATCTGAAACTCTAGATTTAAACTACCAAAATTTTAATAGGAAAAACAAAGTATAGAAGCATGCCTATACTGTTATTTGCACTTCTGAGTTCAAAATGTTCAACTTCTTCAAGTATCCATAGCTGGATACAGTTGAAATCTCTGTTCTTCTTAATAAATATTCCACAAAACAAGCACAACTAACAATTATTTGCTATGACAAGACCAAATCCTTCAGGAACTGCCTTTGACTTGCTTTCAACATTCATTACTAATCAGTAATATGTAATATCCATGATCAAACTTATGCAAAACTGGTTGTATATGGCGTATAGTATCTGCCACCAAGCTCTTTGTGATACACAGTCCAACGTTGCCTTCTTTGTTACCGTGGTTCACAATGACAATACTAATATCAATCCAATCCCCCCATAATAATCCTCAAACTCCCCTAAAAAGCTCACAACCGTACTCTTCGTTCACATCACATGCTATAAATGATAGCAATTTTGGATTTTTATTAACATGCCTATGCAACCCCTTAACTGGCCCGTGCTTAAGGAATTTAGTTTAACATTAAGGTAACCAAGAATAATGCCTTTAATATAGACATAGGGGAGAGGATTTACATCTTAACTTCGCGTTTCTAATTATCTTACATGAAAATTTCAAATCACTCTCAATTTTTTACAGCAGCTTACTTGGCAAGTCCTCTGCTTATAACTTTCGTTTTAGGGCCACATCATCAAATATGATGCCACATCAGCATGCTTTTTGTCAAGGTGTCCAAAAAGGCCCAAAAAAAAAGTGAGACCAATACTTGTGCATCCACATCATGGATAGTTGAGCATTGATGTGGCATCACATGATTAGTTGCTTTTTAGATCAAAGGAATACATTTTGTTTAATTATGGGTAGTCAAGTCACAACTATTGGGCTTTATATAAACAACTACTATCACAACTATTGAAACATGCTCAACTACTAGGTCCTCTCCCCTATCACCTCCTCGTGGGGTTTTAGTTCTGTTAGACTTTAATTCTCCTTCATTAACATGCCTCTATATAGCTACAACTCCTTCCATAGGTCGTTGGTAATTATGCTTACATGATACCATATAATATATATTTATATATATTATTAATTATATATCTATTCATATTTCACATATATATATTTTAAATGTAATTAGATAATAATCAAATAGACTTTATTAAAATCAATAAATCGAGAAAATGATGATAATACCACATAACTCATTTTAAATGTAAAAGACTATGCCAAAGACCATAAGATTTAACCTAACCTAACAACTTGACCAAACTTAGTCAAAACACAAAATAAACTCAACAATAAGACTAGGGTTACTTACTTGAATTGGATGCATAAACCTACGTGAGTGTGTATTCGACTCATTTGGCATTAACCTGTTTATTTCCCATGTCTATACTCCTCTCTCTAGTGATACTCTCCCTCTCCCTTTGGAAGGGTAAGAATTTGATTTTGCATTCAACTTAGAAAGTCAATAACATAGTTCGTTATTAGTCATAACATCATAATCTTGAATAAATAATTATAAAAATTCAATTTGAAACAAATTGCATTGCATTATGATTTCATCAAAATATCAAATGACATATAATCATCCAATAATGTCAAAAACACTTTTTTAACGTGAAAGTTAAAAGTAATTTGCAAATCAAAATTCAAGGTGTAACAATTTCAATATCATTTATGGTCTTTTGAGATTTAAGATTTTGTTTCAAAAGCATTTTCTATTACTCTATCTAGAGGTATTTGATCCAAAACCTATTAAGTTGAACTTTGCAATTGCCTCCTTTGTCATATAATTTCCCTTTCACACTCTTCATATAGTTTTCTTTGACATTGTTCTAGAAATTGCAAGTACTATTAAATCACAATTATGAACCTGTTGATTCCCATTTTGTAATTTATGATGTCTACTCAACAAAGAAAAACTATTGTTTGAATAACTTTCTTGAGCTTGAAGATTTTGAGATCCTAGAGGCCAACTTGGATATCATGAGGTTGAATGACTTAGGAGAAGCTTTGAACCAGGAGTTTCATCATCAAGACTTGCAACCCTCTAACATAGCTGTATTTGTAGTAGTAAGAGTCATTGGCTATGTTTGATTTTTTGGAACTTTGTACTTAGTTTATAGGTTGACTTTGTACAAACTATATTGTAATTGAAAATTTATCAATTGTAACCATCTAGTTATTATTTATCCACTATGAAGTATGCTTTGTGCAATGCAATGTAATCAATGATATAAATATAAACAACAAAATACTATTTCTACAATTCATGTGTTAAAATCTCTATTTTATTTGCTCTCTATATCTCAATGCTATGGAAACTTCCTTAAATTTTTTAAAAAGTACTTTTTGTTTCTTTTTCTACAATTTTTTACTTTTTTTTCCTTAAATCTGATTTTTCCTTGATTTTTCAAAAAATCTTATACTTTTGGTTTGCCATTTTTTTCCCAAATGATTTTTGTTGTTATGGTTTTGCCCACATGATTTTTTCCACATCTAATCTTGTAAAAAGAACAAGATCATCTGTAATCCATTCTTCCAGACAAAAATAAAGGCCTCTCTACTAGGATTTAGCACTAGGTATGCCTAACCATCGAAGGAAAAAAGACCCTCATCTTAAGTTCAAGGAAGGAGACAAACCATCCATGGTGATTGAAGCTAGGAGGGTCCAGGCCCTAGCTCCACAAAAGAAACATGCTCAAAAGGAGAAGATGAATTTTGAGGGAGAGGCCTTTGAAGAGGACCTTTAAGTCCTTGCAGATGGGATCTAGAGGTGCTAATGAAGGAGAAACAGGGTCAACCATTATATATGTTGATGAGATGTAACTCCTTCCCACCTTGAAGCTAGCCTAGTATTTTTATTTTTGTTATTGGTAAAGTAATTATTTTTCCAAGCATCTATTGTAGGACCTTAGGCAAAGCAAGACACACATTTGAAAGCTAGTTGTTCCTAATCCAAATGGTGCTTAATAATATGATCTTCAATATTGAGCCAAATCTCCTTTGGGAATCCCCCTAAAAGATCCATCTTAACATGAAGCCTTGCAAAAGTGGGATGGGAGCAAGAGGCCATTTTAGGAGCAATAGAAAGAAGTTTCCACAAGGAACTTTCAATTTTAGTTGGGCTAGGGATTACCAAAATTGTCGTGGGAGGTTAGGCAACCTAACCCAAACTAGAACCATTAAAAAAGAGATTTTGGAGAGATTGAATTCTAGATACTAGGGCTTTATGCATAGAGTTTCCTTAGAAAATATCTCAATCTTTTGATCCACATACCGCTCTAAAAAAACCCTAGGTGCACGAATAAATGACTAGATCTTTTGACAAAAAGAGTTTCTATCTCTTTGTGATCCAAACATGGAGATATGTAAGGCTTGATTGTTATTTGTGGATTCAAACCCACTTTTGCTTAGTGGTCCTCTTCCTCTATTACTTCAAGCCACATTTTCAAAATAGGAATTTTATATTTTTTAATTGGATTTGGAAACTTTGATTTGATTTGAGGTATTAGAGTAGTTAGCATAGACTTGAATTTTGCTACGAGAACATTAACTATATCAATTGAACTAATTTCCTCCAAATCAAAGTCCATGGCAATAGGCATAAGAATCTTCTAAAAATGGTTTTTACCTAGCACCATTGGGATCTTCTACAATGGTAGGTTGCTCGAAAAGGTTAGTCAAGGATAACCTATTCCTAGAATTTTAAGGGGAGAGAACACCACCTTTCAGCATAGTAGTAATCCCTATCTACACCACTAATAGTAAGGTTTAAGATGAGGATAGGTGTGATGTCATAATTCCTCCAATCGTTACTTTTCAAGCTAGCATCAAGCTTAAACACACTTTATGACTTCGGCAAGATAATGTGTGATCACATGAAATGACAACAATCATCCACCAATTGTTCTAATAAGTTGAATATAATAGTGGTACAACATAGTTCTAGGAAAATATATTTTAATTCAAAATGATGAATGGAATTCTTAGCCAACACTTTGAATATAATATTAAAACATATCCCTAGGATAACAATATTTTAATTTAAATGATGAATGAAATTCTTAACCAAAATTATATTACACTTTAATCATCGAAGTATATGCCAATTTATGAATATATCCTCAACCATATGTCCTAAAGTAAATTTAGCAATTAGACACCTTTTATGTGTTTGTATTTATGCCATGTCATCTTTAATACTTGATAAAGTAACATTGTAAACTAACAAATAATTGCTAAGTCCAACATGGTTGATTGACTCTTTGAATAATGCAACTGTTTGTAGACTCTTCTTGCATATGCTATCCATCTTGTCAACATCATTGTTTTCTACCAAATTACTATCATCACTCTTACTATAGCTAATTTTATAGTCTAATGTGCAAAACAAATGTCAAAGTATATAATTGATTACAACCCAATGTTAAGGTTCAATATTGCTATGTTATTATTATAAAATGTAATGTTTT
Source organism: Sequoia sempervirens (assembly GCA_007258455.2). Lineage (NCBI taxonomy): Eukaryota > Viridiplantae > Streptophyta > Pinopsida > Cupressales > Cupressaceae > Sequoia > Sequoia sempervirens. The sequence continues at coordinate 152,131,885 of VDFB02000003.1, forward strand.
TTCTTCTTGACACTATATTGCATCTACGAATAATATAACTCTTTATAGATTCTTATTGTTTATGTCATATGTTGGGTCAACTTCTTTGTATCCTACCAAATCATTATAATCACTTCTATTATAGCTAATTTTATAGTCTCATGTGCAACATGGATATCAAATAATGCAATTGACTACAACCCAATTTTAAGGTTCAATGTTGCCATATTGTTCTTATTAATTGCTCTCACAATAGAATTTAATGTTTGTTCTTGTTGACACCATCAAATATAGTAACCTTATACAATTTCATGATATGGAGCACCTTTTGTCCCTCTTTTATCTTTATTAATTTGGAATATCTCTATTTTAATGAACATGGTTTTTTGTGTATTTTGTATTTTTTTAAATGCACTATTAGATTGGGTGGTGAGGAAGAAAATATTCAAACAAGAGTTGTCCTCCCTTGACATACATTTCCATCAATGACAAAATTTCACAAGTGTGACCAACATCCTTTATTTTATGTAGACATGAGGGACAATTCTGGTCAAAGTGAACACCTAGTAACCCCACCTCTTTACAATGCATATTCCCCTCCTAATAAAAAAAATGTTTTCACATGTCATTTCAAAAATTATGCATCATAGTTTCACATGGTAACATTATCCTTTTTTTAAAATGTATCAAGCTTTTAGAAATAATTGTGTAATTTTTTGCATCAACATTTCAAAAGACACTTCCATCATGAGGATAAGAAAGCATCATCCTTACCCTCTTTATTGTTCTCTTGATCATAATTTTAATAGCTGCATTTATTAATTTCTTATAGCTTAGCTTAGATGTATCCATCTACAAACTCCATATTAACTCTCTTCTTAGGATGCTTGTAGGGAAATTAATTATCAACACCATTTTTCAAAAAATTGTTTATCATATATTTGTCTTACTTCAAAAAGATACATGCTACTAAAAAAATGATAATGTTAACTGATGTCATTTCTTATAACCAAAGAAAAATGTGATTCAAACCAATATCCTAATTATGAGAGCATCCTTTTATAATAAAATTGATCTTCTACATTTCCATTTTATTACTGACAATTTATTTCTTCTTAAATGTCCACTTACAAACAATGACCTTTCAACATACATACTAAGATGAATGTTTCCAAGAATACCTTTCACTAGAGGCTAATTATTTTGGACTCAAATCTTTCTTTCTATTTATTTGCACCAATATCTTCTAAATTCTTTTGTATATTTTATGATGTGTAAGTGCATGAAAGTAACAAATGTTTCCTAAACTCTTTTAGATAATTAATGTTTTATTGACTTATTAAAATTATTCTCAATAAATTCAAACTTTATTTGTTTCAATTTTTTGTGTTTTCTTTAGAATCTTCTTCTTCATTGATAATATTACAAGACAACTAACATTAAAAAAATAACACTCGCAAGAAATACAAAAAAAAAATGGGTAAAGATACAATTCATTGACATATTATAATGTAGAACCATGCATTCCTAAGGTAGACCAAGAGGGTAGAGAATCATGCTTGACCCTTTCTCATCCTTGGTAAACAACATCTAAAATGTAACCTCCAAGAGATTTTTTTCTATAAAATAAATGATTTGGGAGGTTTGGGATCTTGTTTCTTTTATAAAAAGATGGGCATGTAAGGATGAATTGTCCCAATCTTAAAAATATAAGCAATCACATGGTCGAATTTATGAATGAACTTATAAAGTGTGGGACTCATCAGCAAGATTCTTATTAATGAATTTGTTAACAAAGAGAATATGAGTGGGGCTTTAATTCCTTTTACTATATTTAAATCCTAGTCTTGTAACAATCAATAAAAGATGGATATCAAAATGGTGAGTGAAAGAACAATTTATATACTTTTGGAAGATTGAATGGATGATAGAGATTCAATCAAGGATTGGGAGTTAACTCAAATGGTTGTTGAGTTAACTTGGAGAGATGGATGAGTGAATTTGTAGCTCTAGTTATGTGGTTGTTGATGATTCATAAAAAATGACGATTTCTCTTATTCCTTCCTTAATGGAGTCTTGTCAAAATCCCCCTAAATTGATTGATAAAGTTGTCAAACAATATTTTACTAAAGGACATAGGCATTTGTTGATGTCTTAGGTAGGTATGGACCTAATCCCTTGGTTTGTAATAATGAAAATTACTAATGATTCCTTAGCTCTAATGTGTATTAATGATGGACTTAAAAAGTGAGTTAAGATTCAACCTCGTTTTAAAAATTTATGTAGAGAGAAGGGGGGTTTTCCAACCTTTAATACTCTTACTTTTTTTTATAAAAGTGGTCAGTTGGAATGTTAGAGGGGTGGAGACCTACTTTTCGTTATAAAAGTGGTCAGTTGAAATGTTAGAGGGGTGGAGACCTATGAAAGAAGATGGCATTAGATCTTTTTACAAATATATTATAAATTTGGATGTATTATCCATAGGAAGTTAAATATATTGGATTTTCTCTAGAATGTACATAAAAAATTATGTGGTATGAACCGATATTTTTTTATCCTAACCACTATAAAGGTAGAGATGGTACTAATATTTTGTTAAATAAGAATTTGGTAGACAATGTGATTGATAAAGGATTTTAACTTTGTTCTAGAGTTTCTTGGATAAAGGTTAGTTGTGAATGGGAAGGATTATAGATTTTTCTTTGTTTATGCTCCCAATGATTAAAACAATAGGGATGACTTGTGGTTGTACTTGTGTTCATGTTTACATAAAGTTCCCTAGATATTTGGAGGTGACCTTTTTGTAGTGGAAATAAAAGAAGATAAATTTGGTGGTACTATTTTTTCTTGGAAAGGAAATAAATTATTTTTTGGTCGAACTTTGTGAGGAAATTTAATTTAGTTGATCCTTTGAAAGGATATAAAAAGGATAATAAAGGTTTTTAGTTTATATGGTCTAATGTGCAAAAAGGAAATAAGATATTTTTCTTTAGATTGGTTAGATTTTACTTTAATCTAGAAATTATTTTAAATTTCTTATCTATAATGATATAAATGTGATTAATGTTTCTCTTTTCATTATTTAATCACTATCATATTGATTATTCCTTTGATTTTGAAAGTTTTATCTACAAGCTAAAAAACCAACATTTCAAGGGATTTATAAGCTTAATACTTCTCTTCTAAAAGACAAATATTGTCTCAATGGTATTCAAAGTTTTGGAGCCTTTATTTAGTTGATGGTAAAGGTAAATTGTGTATATTCAAATAATATATGGATATTGAGTCTATTTAATTTTTAAAGGAATGTTGATAGAAATCTTGCCAAAAATAGGGTCACCTTTGTTAGGAATCTTCTCTTTGACTTGACTAATGTAGAAGAGATAGGATGAATATTAGAAGTTATTTTTTAAAGTTCTATAAATAAATAAATAAAATAGATGGTGAGGACTATTTTTTCCTTAGTTGTAGGGACGTCATAAAGAGATAATCTCCAAGAAATTTAATGCCTTAGATGATTTGAAGTTGGATATTCCTTTCTTTTGTGAAGAGTTTAAGAAGATCTTCAAGTCTTTGAGCAATGATAAAGCTCATAGTTATGATGATTTTTCTATATAATTTATAAACATAACAAAGATTGGGTTACTCCAATCTTGTTATAACTTTATAATGAGACTATTGATGTAGGCAATCTTGGAAGGGATATCAATAAGTGAATCATTAGATTGATTTAAAAAGATGGTGGTACTTCTTTAGTTTAAATTTTTAGACCTCTTACATTATTAAATGTGTTTTACAAAAAATTTACTAAGTTGATTTCTTTTAGACTTAAAGTTATTCTTCCCTATATTACTTCAAGCCTATCTAGACTATTTTTGTTAAAGGAAAATTTATTTTGGAAAATATTATAACAAGTTGGGAAGGTATGTGTTAGAGTATATATTTTGGCATGATATGTGTATAGCATTAATTAATTTTAAAAAATCTTAACACATAATTAAGTGGGGATTTATCTTGTTGGTTATGAAGTCTTTGAGATTTGGTGGTAAGTTTTATAAGTTTATGAATATTTTGTTTAAAGATACCAATGCTCACATTAGTTATAATAAAGAAATTTCTAGCTCTTTTGATCTCTAAAGACTTATAAGGAAAGGTTGCTCTTTAGCTCCTTTCTTTTTTTAATTATTTTTTAGGCTATTTATTATGTGTTAAGGTACTCTTGTGTAAGTGTTTCTATCGAGGTAATTTCTCTTCCTAATAATGATATTTTGATTAAGTTTCAATTTGTAAATGATGCAACATTATTTCCTATTCTAGATGAGAAGAAATTTTAGAATTTTCAAAATAGGCTAGCTTGTCATTGTATTCTTCTAGTTCTAAAATTAGTTTCCTCAATTTAGTTATTTTATCTTGGAAGGAAAAATCTCCTAATTGAGTGGTTGGTAAAGGTAAGGAGTGGGTTTTCCTTTTAAATAGGTTAGATACCTTGGAACTCCTTTTATTCTTTGTCCTTCCTTTGAAAAGGATGTGGTCATGGATGATGAAAAAAGTTATGAAGAAGATTTCTAAATAGAATGCTAATCTTTTGTGTTAAATATATATTTTTTTAATTTTAGATATGTAAATTAAATGATAAATATTATTTAAATATATGAATAAATAAATCAATTGAAAATTAAAATTATACTTCAAAACACAAGATTTTTTTTGATGTGCCAGGGAAAATCATTAGATAAAAAACCCCAAGATAAAGCATCACCATAAGAAAACTTACATAGTAATGTTTGTAATAAACAAACTATGAACATGGGGATTAATCCCTTTTCTATTCTTACAATATGCCTTCTTATATCCTCATATGTAGTCCAAAAACCCCTCCTTGGTATTAATTTTACTAGAGGGAACCCTCCCTAAATACAGGGAGAAAGGATGGGAAATACTTATCGGATAGTTTCCACCTCTTCAAAACAAATATAAGCAACAATTAATAATTCAATAAACATAAATAATTAAGTTATAAATTGTGTAAATATTTTTTTTTAATGCTTTTTTAGGCATTTATATGTTGTAAGGTAGATATACCTTATGTATAGAGCTTTGTATTAATGTTATAGAGGTATATAACCCCCAATAACACTATTCTCTAACATTTTGTCTAGTTAGAGGGAAATCGAGGAGTTGAAAAAGAAAATTAAAACTAGCAAAAACCAAGAGAAGATAAAACAGATGGAAGCTACCCTCATTAAAATTATAAAGATAACTGAAGGTATTATGAAAAAGGCAGATCAAGGCAATCCAAAATAAACAAACAAAAAAAGAAACAGGCTAAGGGCAAAGACTCTTAGAGTAAGGATGATAAGAACAAAAAAGGAGTTGTTGCCCAAGAATGAGGAAGCATAGGAGTCTTTGGACTCCCTAATTTCTAATTGGAACCTAATTTGTTAGTTTGGCTTTGGTGTCAACTTGCTACTTGTTTGTTGTTTTTGATTTTTTTTTTTGGTGTTCTATTGGGCTTGCATTTCCTTATGCTATTTTTATGTTTAAGTTGTTGATGTATTGAACTTTTGGGATTAGGGCCCTTTCCCTACCATTCTAATAAAAAATAATTTATGCACATAATAAACTTTCAAATTAGATTGAAATTATCAATTCATGTACAAATGGGCTTTAAAGATAATCACTAAATAGATTTGTTCTCCTCGTATAAAACTACAAATCTTAGTAGTCATATAATCAACTTAATTAGAGATGCTCAAGTTTTGAGGAAAACATGCGATTATTTCATACACAATAAAAAATAGATTAGGGGAGAGGGACCCATAGTGGATCACCCTAACTTCCCCCCTCCACCTAGCGTGCCACATCATTTGAATAAATTATTTTTTGACTTTTCCACATAGACAGTGACATGGATAACTTAAATATTTTGTTTGAACAAGTTGGACATTGATTTGCCATGCGGGCAACACGTTTCTTTGGCGGGGTCAATTTTTTGGCCATTTTTTACTGTCGACCGAAGACCAGACACACCATACATCGGTGGTGGGAAATGGCATCGTGAGTTGTGCTCATGATGTCGTGTGGCATCCAAGCAACTTGTCACCTTTTAATCACACACTTCTGCATTAAAGAGAATTCCAATCGCATTTAAGATGAAGTTCAGACTCATTAACTCCTACTCCTTCCTTGTTTTGTTGGTTAGGTTTTTGCAGCTATGGAGCATTCAATGCTCCCATCCTTCACACTCAACAAACCCTTTGACACCATTACCAATATGCTCTATGTGTTTGCTCGTTGTAGATGGCACCCATACCAGTTCACCTTGGCGTTGGCTTCACTCATTTCTCCTTCGAACCTGGTAATGATTCCTTATCTTGCTAAGGCAATGACCTCTCTAGCTTGAGAAAAAGAGGATTTTTTTTTTTTGGGTTTGCAAAGCTTTTTGTGCTCAATTTTTTGGTTTTCCATATTGATTCCAGTAGTTCTCGTCGATGATTAAATTTTTTGTAGCTTAATCATTTTGAGGTTCACTAAAGGCTTTCCTTTTTTTGTTTTCGATGCTAGGTATTACAATATCCACCTCTTGGATATTCTCCCACTGATAAGCCTCTATTTGTTATTTGTTTGGTTTAGTGGTTCAAAAAGTTGTGAAAAAACTTTGTTATGTGACCACCACCACCAATTATGTTTTCGTCTTCTACACGGGATTCCTCCTGATGTGGGTAGGGTATCATTTCTTTGTGTAATCATCAATCCATGTGCATGACTTAGGTAGCTATCTAGAACCTTTTTTTAATGCCCATGCCATTGGCTTCCCCTTTCATTTTTCAATGCTTCTCCCCATTATTGTCCCCATCGTTGTCAAATGTGCAAAGTGGGAAGGGTTCCATAATTTATTATAAGAGTTACCCATCTCTTGCAAATCCCTCCCCCCACCTCTTCTTTATGTCTTGCCTCCATTAATAACCAATCTTTTTGTAGAGAATTATACATTGTTTGGAGTTAAATGTAACAAAGTCTTTCAGCCCATTCAAGGAATGGGTGAGGAGGAAGGTTGTGATGCAAGGCTTGCTCTAAGATTGAGTATTGGTTTAGGGAGACATTATGATAAGCCTCTATGGAGTGTTCCAATGCACTTTGGTCAATGGGCTGTTTTTTATTTTTTATCCTGTCACTCCAACGCACTTTGGTGACAAAGATTAAAGTAGTGAGTGTTTCTAATCTATCCAAGTGTGTATACAATAGCCTCTATGGAGCAGCTAGTAGATTATCCCTTTGATTCATTTTTAGGGGGAGAACCAAAATTTATTTGTGCCATACCCCAAAACAAAAATGAATCAAATGGAGAATCAAAATCTATAGTCACTAGATTTTCCCTTAAGTTCATTTTTGTTTTGACCCAAAAAGTAGATTTTGTTCTTCATTTGTTGTTGGAGTTTCTAACAAAAGAAGATTTTGATTTTCCATTTGGTTCATTTTTGTTTTGGGTTCTCCCTACAAGTAGATTTTATTTCTCCTCAAAAGTGAACCAAATAAAAATTCTACTAGCTTCAGGGTTGAGAGAAACCAAGATCTACTTTATGTCAGTGTCGTGAAGAAATGATAAATTCAAGGGTAGGTGTTGGGTGATATTCACTTTCCTACAACTATAGCGTATAATGTCTTGTCATTTTGATACTCCGTTCTAGAAGACATTGTCTCCACATATTGATTTCCATTTGCTATAATGGCATGGATTGACTCCACATTATTATTTTCTGAACCGACAAAAAATGAATGAATGTTGTCATATTCATTTTCAGAGACAGGTGGACTTGACTCATTTTCATTCTCGTATTCATTTTCTGAAATAGGAGGGATTAATTGTTTTTTTTTTGTCCCAAATTCATTTTCAAAAACTTCAGGAGTTTATTCAACATTTTCATGTTCATTTTCTAAAATAGGAGCCATTAACCTCTCATAGTTTGAAAAAGGTAAATCTGCATTTTCTAAAACAGAGGGTGTTGCCTCTAATTCATCATTCTTCATTTCCTTGAAGTAAGAAAAGGTAAATGCAAAATCAATGCAACTCAATAACAAGTGTCCAAAAGAATAAAATAACCAAAATGTAAAACTCATGCCATCCGGGGCAAAAACCAAGCTATCATTCCTCACCTCATCAAATCGTTGAGTTATGTCACAACAGACTTTACTACATGGAGAATCATCTTTTTAACCTGTCCAAAATAAGACAAATTTTATAAGATCTATTTACTTTATTACAAAAAAAATGCAATACAAGATAAAAGTTTACAAACTAAAGCCAATCATATGCTTAAAACATCACCTCTCACTTGTCTTCCTTGGCCCTGTGGCATTTTGGAAGCAATCGAAACTCTTCAGTCAATTAAATGCATTCATGCACATTTTCAGGAGAGACAAAGTCAAGAGCAACTTTCATATAGGACTGCAAAGAACAAAAGCAACAAGACACATACATTAATAACTAATTTGATTGAAATGTCTACTTTCAAAAGTATCGTAAATCATCTAAACTTATCATTTAAAAACATTAAAAATATTTTTGACCATCAAAAAGGTTTCGATTGCACCCACCTCTTCCTTTTCTCATTCCTCACAGAGCTGAAAAATCTTGTGAAATCATGGGATACATGATACCTAAACATAGCCAAGTAATGGTGAATGTTTGGGCAATGGGGAGGGACCCTACAAATTGGAAGGAAGCCTTAAATTTCTTTCCAAAAATATTTTTGGAGGGTGAGAATAGTGAGATAGATTACAGGGAAAGAGATTTTGAATTGATACCATTTGGAACAGGAAGAAGAATATGCATGGGTCTTCCTTTAGCACATAGGATGGTTCATTTAATTTTGGCTTCACTAATCCATTCTTTTGAATGGACTCTTCAAGATGGAATTAATGTCAAACAACTAGACATGGGTGATAGCTTTGGAATCACTTTGAAGAAGGATGTGGACTTACATGCAATCCCCACACCATGCCTCCCACATCACATGTATTAGGAACTTCATCTATAGTAAATGCAAACTATGTGCTTGCTATCAATATTTAAAATAAAGCCTTGTCCTACAAGAAATATTATGCGATCTTGAAAGTCCTAATAATATTTATGTGAGCATCATCATTTTAATAGTATTATCTATTATTTTCATCTTTTTATTTTTAAGGTCATGAATATATAAAAAAAATTGGTCATGAATGAAGTCTTCAAGATTATCTTTATTATTTATTTTGTAAGCTATGTAATACTCATAATTTTTTATTATGAAATTCGAACTTAGGCTATTTAAATGATAAGTTCAGAGGATTTTTAATACTTTTGAAAGTAGACATTTCAATCAAAAAGATTTTTGACCATCCATATCAATGTCAATTATTACATGACTAAATGACAATACACCAGCCAAGTTAAAAAAGTGAGATAATAAATCTATATCTGATTTTACCAATAAAAAATCTATAAAAAGATCTTTCATAGAACTATATTTAAAAGTTCAATAACAAACATAATCACTTTGGTATTCTTTACATTTTGCAAGTTGTGCATGGATAAACATGATATCTTTATGAGTTGTCCATACTTCTCCATGAATAGATTATAAAACTTCAAAGAAATAAAAGCAAAGTATATTTTGATTTTGCATCATATCTTTAACTATTTTAGTATTTTAAAATAATGCATAGTATATTTTACTTTCACATCATGTTTTGTAAATCTTTTATCAATTTTCATCTCCTTCTATGAAAAAATACTTATTGAAGTGCTTTGCAGACTTAGTAATATCCTCTTAGGTGGAACCATAGACTTCATAGAGGTCTTGATCTAATTGAGTTAGCTTTGCAAAAGTTAATTAATCAGTTGGAACTTTTTCTCTTTCTTCTTAAAAGGAAGGTCTAGTATGTCTATAACAGGTGTGTTGGCTAGTTTGTTGGAGGCCTGCAACTAAACTATAGGTTTTCTTTGGGTTATATGGAAATTAAATCATTTGTATGTTCATAATCTATAATTTTAGGAGATTTCAATTTCTTGTTTTTTGTTAATTTATTTTGATGATAGATCATGGATCTGATATTTTGATATGATTAAATTCAGAAATAACAAGATTGAAAATCTTATTGTGAATCCTTCGATCCCTAAGCCTCTATTAGTTCAAAATTAAAAACAAAAAGGATTACCCAATTTACCATCAATCAGTTATGTTTTATTTTGTGACCGATTTGAACAACATTAACAGTGGCTTCTATGGTGTATGGTGTATAATGTTGCTTAATTGTTGTCCTCCTACTATCCCTGGACAAGTCTTGTTTGGTTTTCCATGTTTTTATTTCAGTTAGTAGATTTGTGACTCCTACTATTAATTTATTATTTAACTCTAAAACTATGATATTTAGTTGATGCTTGTTTAGTTTTTGATCGATTAGTTGATTTTCTTAAGTAGTATTCCCTTTTTCTGTTGTTTCTTTTTGTAGGGGATATTTTCTGAATTGATCCTTTGCCTATACATGTTTCCAGTTAAGTTGGAGTTGGCCAATGTTCATAGCTATCTTGATATTATTTCAATGTTGTTTGGTCTATTTATTTTCTTATCTTTTGCTTGTTGCAGATGGCACCCATACTGGTTCACCTTGGCATTGATAAGACACAATGCATATGTTGGATTTGCTCATTTTTCCTTCAAACCTGGTAAGGATTCCTTATCCTGCTAAGGCAATGATCTTTCTAGCTCGAAAACAAAGAGGATTTATTTGGTTGTATTGTGTTTTCAAAGCTTTATGTGCTCGTACATTTAACATTTTTTGGTTTTTCGTCTACTTGTCTTTTGAAGCTTTGGTTTTCAAAAGGGTTTTGGGTTTTCACATGGGTTTTCAGTTGTTTAATGTTGTGTCGCTTGTGGCTTTGCTCAGTTATCCTTCAACCCTGGTAAGGATATCTTATCCTGCTAAGGAAGCAAGGGAAACTTTGCAGTCTTTTAACTCAGTCTTTTAACCTTTCTCATTGATTCCTTCCTTTTTCCCATTATAGATTAGTGTTGGAAATGAATCAAAGATATTTCTCAGTGAGAGTTCATATGTCCACATTCAATAAAATAAATTGGTCTACTTTTAATGTGAAGATCTATTCTTGCATTTCATTAATATATCAATCTATAATATTTATATTTTAGAATTGTTTGAAACTAGATCTCTTTTTGAGCATCTCCATTTCTTTTTACCTAGGACTTACCCTAGCCTCTTTCAAATTCTTTTGTGTTACTGCATTCATATCAAAGAAAGAAGATGTTTGAACCCCATACATCATCATTTTTTAATCAACACTATTACAGACATTCTCTTCTTAACACTCTGAAGATAGTAGTAGGTATAGATTGGATTATAGATTGCCATAAGGTTTACGAATGTAAACAAATCCAAAACAAATGTAGTAGATTGGACAATATAATAATAGGACTTTTAATCACACACTTCCGCATTAAAGAGAAGTCCAGTCACATTTAAGATGAAGTTCAGACTCATTAACTCCTACTCCTTCCTTGTTTTGTTGGTTATTGTGCCTTGGATTTTTGCAGCTATGGAGTGTTCAATGCTCTACTCCTTCACACTCAACAAACCCTTTGACACCATTAAGAGGTTTTAAAGAAGGCTTAGCTTCAATAACTATCATGTGGCATCCGAGCAACTTGCCACCTTTTAATTGCACACTTCCACATTAAAGAGAAGTCTAGTCACATTTAAGATGAAGTTCAGACTCATTAACTCCTACTCCTTCCTTGTTTTGTTGGTTATCGTGCCTTGGATTTTTGCAGCTATGGAGCATTCAATGCTCTCCTCCTTCACACTCAACAAACCCTTTGACACCATTAAGAGGTTTGAAAGAAGGCTTATAAACATCTAAACATCTCATGTCACCAATGCCTCCTACACAAATTTAAAAACACGGACTTCAAAACATTCAATACAGAAGCAATACTACAAAACTCATATGCAGCTACAGGCTTTGGTAGTGGCAGAGACAATTCCTAAATAGTGTCAAAAGATTTATACCATATTTTTTTTGTACTAAGGCATCATTCAACAGTTATTGTCTACAGACATGATGACCCACTTAGATATCTTCATTGGAGCCATAAGTCATTGTTCAAAAAAGTGGAATTGTCTATCATCTCTGTGATGGGAAAAACCCAAATCAAATCTATCCCCTTAAAAGAACAGGCTATCTCTTCCTGCCTTTACATCCAAGTAGCCTCAAAAAATTTCCAACACTAATCTATAATGGAAAAAAGAAAGGAATCGATGAGAAAGGTACCCATATTGGCTTCCCAAAACTAAAATAAGAAAGAGCAAGCCAAGAGTGCAAGCATTGTAGTAATATACCTGAGTTGTATAGTGGTGGGCAGCTCGAGTTAAAAGACTGCAAGGTTTCCCTTGCTTCAAAGACATCAACTAGAAAACAAGGAGTGTCGCCTCATGTCTATTGATTGTTATTTTTGGTTTGCAATGGTTTTCTTCCCTCTTTTGTTGTCTGTGGTCATTAATGGAAGGTTGTTTTGTTTCTTTGTGGTGGAATGTCTAGTTCAGTGCTTAAGCTCTTTGTTTCTTTAACTTTGTACTACAGAGATTCAAAAGATTCCAAATGGAAAAATTGGTGTTCAATGGTATTTGTTGTAACACTTTTTCTATTTTTTGAGTAGTGTTTATCAACACAGCTTATTGGTCATTTTTTGTGTTTTCTAACACATTTATTGCTTTTGAAAATTGCAAAATCCTATTTGAGCATCACTATGACTCTTTAATTTAAGTTACAAATTTAAGTTTACACTTTCTAATTGTAGAAAATGGAATGACCAATGTTTTAATGTGCTACAAATTGTTTTTGCAAGTGCATTTTAAGTTTATAATTGATATCATATTGAATACCTTTTAAAGCATGTTTACTTGAGCCCTCCAACTGGTGCACCACATTATCCGAAATAAATAAAATTTTCATCTGCTTCTTGGGGTTATTTTATATTCGATGATGTGGACACCCTAAATATTTTGTTATGTTGTATACATAGACAAACAAATACATGTATGTATGTATGTATGTATGTATGTATGCATGTATGTATGTATGTATGTATGTATGTATGTATGTATGTATATGTATATGTATGTGTGTGTGTAAACAAATGAAACCAAAAGATCATTGCCTAAGCAGGATAGGATATCCTTACCAGGGTCGAAGGATAAATGAGTGTAGCCATTGCAAACAATAAACGTATAACAATAACCCCATTTCAATACCGAAGCCACATGATTACAACTAGACAGAAAATGAAAAGAACCTTCCATTTATGAGCATATTAAACTCTCTGCATATGCATATGCATATGCATATGTATGTTAATACATCTGCATAGGTATGTATGTATATATATATATATATATGCATATGCATATGTATGTATATATATATATATACATGCTAATACATCTGCATATGTATGTATATATATATATATGTACATGCATATGCATATGTATGTATATATCTGCATATGTATGTTTATATCTACATATGTATGGATATATGCATATGCATATGTATGTTTATATATGCATGTGTATATATGCATGTTTATATATGCATGTGTATATATGTATGTTTATATATGCATGTCTATGTATGTTTATATATTCATGTGTATGTATGTTTATATTTACATGTGTATGTATGTTTATATATGCATGTGTATGTATGTATATATTTGTTTATATCTGCATATGTATGTTTATATTTGCATATGTATGTTTATATATGCATGTGTATGTATATTTATATTTGCATGTGTATGTTTATATCTGCATATGTATGTTTATATATGCATGTGTATGTTTATATCTGCATATGTATGTTTATATATGCATGTGTATGTTTATATTTGCATATGTATGTTTATATATGTATGTGTATGTATGTCTATATATGCATGTGTATGTATGTTTATATTTGCATATGTATGTTTATATATGCATGTGTATGCATGTTTATATATGCATGTGTATATATGTTTATATTTGCATATGTATGTTTATATATGCATGTGTATGTATGTATTACATTATGAATGTATATGGAGATATATATAAATATGGCATATATATATATATATGCCATATGTATATATATCTCTATTATGGGTGCCATCTGCAACTACCAAATGAAGAGAGCGGATTGGTAATGGTGTCAAAGGGTTTGTTGAGTGTGAAGGAGGAGAGCATTGAACACTCCATAGCTATGAAAAGCCAAGGCACGATAACCAACAAAACAAGGAAGGAGTAGGAGTTAATGAGTTTGAACTTCATCGTAAATGTGACTAGACTTCTCTTTAATCCGGGAGTGTGTGATTAAAAGGTGGCAAGTTGCTCGGATGCCACACGACATCACAAGCACAACTCACAATGCCATTTCCCGCCACCGATGTATGGTGTTGTCGTCCACATGGAAAATCTATGTCCAACATGTTAAAACAAAATATTTAAGTTATCCACCTCATTGCACACATGTTTGAGTATAAATGCATATGACTGAAATGAAGACATGTCATCTATAACAGTGAACAATGTGAAGCCCATGTTGACCTTGACAGTTAGGTTGCACCACATTAATAAAAAACATAACAAAAATACACGAACAACTAATTTAGAATTTCCATAAACAAGGAATGAGCCAACTAGAGACCTGCATTTAATTTCACATATTCCACATAACATTGATTTTTTTTATCACCTCTAAGGAAGTTGGAATTATTTCCTACAAAACCATGATGTATTAAACTTTCTATGTGTACAAAACCATGTCAGTTGCAATTATGTTTTGCAAATCCTTGTAAATCATTTTTGTATGCCTCCTAATACAAAATGCAAAAATGTGCCTCCTTGGATGCAATTTGAAACTTGTTTCTGTAGAATGATTGGTTGCTACCAATCTCATTCAAACCATACTGGAAAACTTATTGGATTTGAAGTGGCAGAGGTTGTTGTTGCCTGGCTGCTTGACAACTTACTCCCAATCGTGTTTTCTTCCCTTGCTAGTGGACTTAGAGTGTTGTTCAAATGGGATGGCCTTAGGCCTAGATTTTGTGTATTGCTCATAATGGATGGATTTACACTTGGAAATTGAGTACTGGTCACAACTGTATGATAGTTAGGGATGTGAATGCTAACCATCTCCCTAAACAAGGCATGATTTTTGGGAAAAGGGTTTAAGGGGTTGCTTAAACGCCTTTATCTTTGTAGATCCAACCTTGTAATTTCAAGAACTTCTTCCTTTTTATCTTGCTCCTTTTGAATCCCATCTTGCTCCATTTTGAGCTCTTTTTCCTTTTTCTACTGTTCCTTTGCTTACCGTGCAATCTCTCTATCTAGTTTGGCTTGATCCTTTTGCTCCTTTGCAACAACATGTGTTTCCTTTCTTTCTTGAATCTACTCCCTCTTTCACAATTTTAACTCTTTAATTTCCTTCTTCCTTTTCTCTTGTTCCATTAACAAGTTCATGTATTCATTTGTTGTTAATAATTGGGACTATCAGCTCAACAAAATTCCTCTATCCTCTATTGTCCTGGGTTTTTCCTTCACAATGTGAACTACCAGTTTGAGAAATTTGTTGATATGTGAATCTACTTGGGAAACCAAGGATTGGTTGGAATCTCCATAAATGTTGTGTTTAGCCTCGGTATCCTAAATCAAATCTACAATATCTTGGGTATCACCTTCTCCACACTCAACATAGTAATGTACCATTTCATCCACATTCAACATGGGTGGTGGAGAGGGGAAAGATAATGTGTTGCCTTCTTCCTGTGGATGCAATTCATATCCTAAATTCATGGCTCCCTCCACCAACCATGATGGTTGGATTGGGGGAGAGGGAAGGCTAAGTCCATCCATGTTAGTCTCTTGTTGACTTTTAGCCATGTCATCAACTAGTTGACCCCCCACTGTAGGTTCACCTGAATCATGTAAAGTTGTTTCCTCTCCCATTGTTTCTACTATTGTTGGATTTAAATTAGCATTGGCAAGCCCTGACAATAATGTGTTGGCAACTTCCACATCTAACACATTGACCCTGGAAAGACTAAGGATGTTTTGCACTGCAAAAGCATCATCATGCACCCTGAACTGAAAATTTTTGCTGGGGTGCATGTCCTTCGTTAGAGCATCTAGATTGAGGGGCCATATACCTATCCTTTTAAAACCAGTAGTGATGTTTGAAACTATCAATGATTTCTAAAAATACTTGCTACCCAATTCTACTAATTCTACTCTTTTTATTTCTATGTTAGGATATCTGGCCAACCACACTGCTCTTTCTAATTTGAAATATGACTTGAATGTTGAAAAAACATTGACATCCAATGGTTACAATTTGTGCGATGTGTGCACTAGTAGTGTGAGCAAATCAATCCCCAAAGACCTAGCTTCTTGGATGGTTGTCACGGCTATGTGGCTGCCATGTCCATCAAATATGAGCAAGTGCCTATTTGTCGAGGATACTCCACTCAAAACTGATTGTGCAAAATGATGCAACCAATTCATAAACAACTCTTTCTTCATCCAAGTGTGGGGTTGGGCAGCCATGCACGCACTTGGTTCGCAGCCAACAATGTAGTTTTTTAGCTGATTTTTACCTTTGAAAAGATAGAAGCTTGGTATGCTCTGTCCAACAACATTAACACAACATAAAATTGTTATCCATTCCCTGATCTTTGGAATAATATATGAAACACTTATGTTGCCTCTTTTGGCCAAAACTCACATGGCTCCATTTCTCCCAGCCTGAATTCCGGTTTCATCACAATTCCAAATTTTATGTGGTTTGTATGGGTTGGCTTGATATGCTTTGGACAGTGTGCCATAGAATGCAACAACTACAACAAGCCTAAGGTTTAGAGCTCTATCTCTATCCAGTCCTTTTGCTATCCTCAATGTTAATTTGGGATGACCCCTTTTAAACCCACTCCACCAGGACTTCCCAGGCAGCCCATCTTTAAAAGGGTTTCGTTGTGTTTGGCATATTTGTGCGACTTTTTCTTTGAGATTAATAATCTTCAGCCCATGGCCCACTGTTGTCATTTCTTTACACCATTCCACAATCAAACCCTCTTCAGTTGTTGTCAATACTATGGGAGGACCTTTTTTTGATAATGTTGTTAAACCGCCTAACCGGTTGTTGAGTGTTGTCGTAGTGATTCCCCACTTTTTGGCTACACTCCTAGTCAACATTCCATTATCCTTTGCATCTTTCAATGTTGAATCCATATCCTCTTTTGTCCACTCCCATTGAATTGAAACTTTCTTGCTTCTAGTAGTTGCATTTACTTGAATAACTAGCATAGCTAGTTAAGGAATGCTCTCGTTAGCAACTTGATTGTCTTCATCTAGTGGGAAATGAACCCCTCTTTTTTCTGGAGGCATGGTTGTCTTTAGTCTCTTGCTACCACAACGAGTCCACATTTGGGATTTTTTTTCATTTGCACATGTCAACAAACACCTTTGGACATCATTTTTGTAATTTGGAATCTTTTGAATCTCTTTAGTACAAAGTTAAAGAAACAAAGAGCTTAAAGCATTGAACTGGACATCCCACTTACCTGTGTTGATTAGTAGAGAGGCCTACAGGGTGGTGTGGCCTAAGTATCAAGAATTACTTGGGCTTGTACATGATGGGTAGAACAAATATGAATACTTGGGAATGTGTGCAGTGAGGTTGACAGTTTAAAATTTGTAAAGCAAGATAAAAACATAGACCAACAATTAGCTATGCTAATATTAATCACAAACATTACAACATGTGGCATTCCAATTTCTTCATCTTTGTAATTGCAGTTTGTAATTTGATTTTGTAAGTTTAGTTGGCGAGTTCATAGTGATGCTCTGAATAGAAGATGTGTGATGTTATATGTTTGTTTTGCTTGTTTCACATTCTGATTTATGATGTTCTATGTTTGATTTGATAGTTTCACATTTTGATTTATGATGTTATATGTTTTTTTTTATTGTTCCATGTTTGATTTGATGCCAGTATGAGTTTAGTATGCAACCAATGAATAATGTTACCTAGAATCAAGAGAACAAAAATAATAATATTAGATTTTTTTGTATATGTTTATAGATTATTAAATAGCAAAAGCAAGCATATATTAAATGGAAAATTAGGGGTCCAATGTCCAAAATAATAATTTATCATATACTTAAGCAAGAATATTCATCAAAATTGGCAGGATCACCGAGTTCTTATTTCAATTTAAATCCAAAACTTTGAATTAGTCAACCCAATACAGATTCAACCTTGCCTGTATAGAAAGAAACTGAAAAAAGAGAATACATAGTTTAGAAATTTGAAGACTTTTATGCTGATGATGATTGCTTAGCTCAGGCATTATGGTAGTTTTTATTTTGCAAACTTTTAAGCTACAAAAAAGTTGTACCACTTCCAAGACATTGTAATCAAAATTAGAAACATAATTTATAATCAATGAAAAGTTATCTACTTGAAATGCTTTCATGTTAATATCTTCTTTCATATCATTTGATTTCTAATTCTTCTTGAAGATGTGAATTTTCATATGTATTTTTTATTTCACTAATTTCTGAATTTCTTTCATATCATTTGAGCATATTGTGTAAGATCTGCATATAAAGGGCAGGTGAATACTAAGGTATAATCTTGCTTTAATTTAGGCACAACTTTGATACTTATAAGCAGCTTCAAACCAAAATTTAAAAACCATGTAGTTGGAGGATACAGAGCCAAATTTACTACAAGAATAGTCATTGACTCACCCCCAATTCAGTGTTCATGCTAAGAAAAGGGAAAATATTTTCTCAAGCTAAAATTTAAAAGAAATCATCAACTTTTATTAATTCTTATGTGCAAATGAGGTATACTGTTACGAAGAAAGAATACAAATCATGTTGTTTCTTCAAAAAAATGTGTAGAAGATATTAGGCTATTTTGAACAATAGTAATTCAACAATCAACTGGCCAATGAAAATCCTACCATAGATACATAAATTATTCAATGGATGCTAAAGATGCTTTGATACTTTTTTCCGCTTTGCTTCTACCTTCACAACAAGCTGGAAAGTATAGTCTAAGGATGCATTGAGGATGCTTTGCGAATTTATCACTTCCTTAACATTCAATTGTGACATTTCCACTTTTTCATAAAATAATATTGACTAAATGACTCTAAATGTAAGAATAACTCTAAATTCGACAATATTTAAAAATAATCATGACTAGAAACAGAAATCAGTGTTGTTAAATAAACTTTTTTAAAGTTCACAGTAAAATTCTAAACTGGGCAATATTTAAGTATAATTATGATTACAAATAGAAATAAATGCCTTCCAATAAACTAAATTTTTCATATCTTTCTCTAAAATATTTAATGAATAAAAAAACTAAATGATTTTCAAGAATAACTTTGAATTGAACAATATTTAAGAAGCATTGTCAAATAAACTTCAAATAAACTTCCTTAAAGGTCAAACGGTGAAATTTCCATGTCCGCATAGAAAATACTTGACAGAATGAGTGGTGGAGGTTTTGTGAAATTGTTTACTGTAAATCTACTGTCAAATGGTATAGGAAACACTGGGAGAGAGAATCTACGTGCCTTAATGGAGAGTTGATTGATTTTAGTTTGAGTTGTTTGTGCTAGATTTTAATAAATTGTAAATTGTTGTCCTCTTGTTTTAACGGCTAGTTTGGTGAGCCTTACATGGTTATGTATGACTTTTTTGCAGGTATTAAGGAAAAGGGAGCAATAGATGGGCATTTATCACTATTTTGAGTGTACTTGGGCACTATTACTTTTTATTATATGCACTTTTTTTGGACGGATCTCTATGTTGGATGGGATATGTCGAAATGAAAAAATATTTAAAATTGTTTATTATAATTGAACTTGGAACTTAAATTAGGTTGATGGCTGGATGTTTACTTACTAATATAAATGCTTTAATGTGACATTTTGGGTTTTGTTGCATCCACTTGTGTACAAGTTTAAAATAATGTAAGTTGTATGTCTTTTAAAATCCTTGTTAATCATTTGTGTATGCAACCTAATATTAATAAACAAATACTAAAAAGTAAACAAATATGATGGGAACATTGATTAGTCCACATATGTCCTATTTTTGGAAAAAAAATAAATATTTAAAAGATCTCTTGTTAAAAATTAATGGCCCCAGTTTGGTCAACTCCTATACCCAATATAGGAGCCTGACCCACTATGGGTCCCTCTCCCCTAGCTCTCCTTGAAGAAACTAGAAAATATTAGTAGTCATACACTAAGTTCATCAAAGATGCTCATAGCTTGGATAATAAGTGCCACTCTTTGAAACCCATTTGTACATGAAATTTTACTCTAAAAATTTGAGTTTGATTTGTAAGTTTAATAGGTGCATATATCACTATTTGATTGCCATTGTTGAGGTTATTGCATGACACATAGGTAATGCTACTCAACAACTATTGTATGAGTTTAATGGGCTTTAAAATAATAGAAATAAAACCAAGGTTTTAGTTTTTGGTTTTAATAAGCTTCAAAAAGTATTGTTGAGCTTACTGCACGATGGAGGTATGGGTTGAATTTTTTCTTTTAAAATATCATCGCATCATTAAAATGATTGCTCCAATCAAACAAAAATTTGTGCACGTGTTAAACTTAAAAAATAAAGTAAAATTGATAGTTCACATAGGAATGGATTTTAATGAGGCACTTATACCAAAAATATCAAACAAGAGTTTTTACATGAATGTTTTTTGTCAATAATACATTTGCAATAGAGTTAGTATAAAATAATTGGTAATTAGCCTATAAATTATTCTAAGTTTGTTTGTATGTAACATGCAAGTTTCCTATTAAATTCCTTTAAAAATGAACACTTATACTAAGTTTTGGGGAACAAGAAGATAGGTTGAAAAACACATTATGTTTTTCAATCAACATGTGATTAAATACAATCACAAAATAAATTAACTCTCCTCGAAAAAATTGAAATATATTAGCAATCATATAATGATTCCATCAAAATTTAAGTCCAATGTGTAAGTTTAATATCTACATAAATTATCGTTTCATTAGAATTTAAAGACATGTTCAATTATAAGGAATGCCATGAATTAATTTGCAAACTAGACTGTCACTAACACTTGTAATTAATGGAATGAGAGATACCTATATTTGGTGGTCAAGCCTCTCAAGTTCTTTTAAAACTTCCTTCTAGATCCTCTTTGCCTTAAATTTTGGATGGAAATTCCAATGAAAATCCCTTCTCTATGTTAACAACCAATACCATTTATTACATGTATTTGTGACCATTTATTGAGGTTTGTGTGCATCATTCTATCATTGGTATGTAGATTCGAGGAAAAAAAAAAAAAAAACCCTATCTTCGTTGTGTAGTGAGCTCAACAATGGTTTTTGAAGCTCATTAAAAAAAAAACCTCAGGGTTTATTCTATTATTTTGAAGCTCATTAAACTCATAAGATAAATAGTTTTTGAGCAATATTACCTATATATTGTGTGGTGAACTCAATAATGGTGGTTGAATGATGAATGCACGCCTCAAGAGATCGCAGAGGATGAATGTAGACCTCATGACATGTTTTTCTAAAAATGTAGGAAATGGGTCAAGAGGATTATGTCCTAACAACTAAGGAATATGATAGTAAATGATCTTTGAAGCTCATTAAAACGAAAAATTAAAATATTGGTTTTATTTTTATTATTTTGAAACTCATTAAATTGATAGCTATAAATGATTTTTGAGTAGCATTACCTATGCATCATGTAGTAAGCTCAACAATGGCAACACAACAACAAATGTGTTACACCCCATCTTTTTATTACTAATTTACTTTTAACTTCACAAGTAAATAGGATGGTAAATGCAATCATGTTTTGATATGTTAAATGGAATACTAAAATAGGTATTATGTGAAAGTGTTGATAAATGCTTCCGAAGAGTAATTATATTTACATTGATGATGAACATGTATTGCTATATGAATATGCTTAAGTTTTATGATGCATATGGATTTATTATAAACATCTAACTACCATTGCAAATGAGCTATGTTGGTTGTATTGATAGGTTCATTCCTCCAAGTGGAGGGAAGTATCACTCAGGAGAAAATCTTAGTCAAGTAACCAGTAACGTAACCTATCTGAGCTTACACACACTCACAATAGAATGGTTGAGTCTAGACATAGTGTTGGGAAATGGTACGTAATCCTTAGTATGAAGTGTTTCATTAGTAAAGGTCATGTTTACTGTCAAATGCATGCTTGGATGATGTTTATATGTTTGGAACTTATGAGTTTTTCCTTATGTTACAATGCTTGATTGTATGGTTGAGTGAGCACTTGGGATACATGCATATGTCAACATATACATATGTTAGATATAATGGGATGTCCATACAAGTATGAAAACACACACACACACATATGTATGTATGTATATAAATGTTTAATATGATGCTATCACAAATATAATCACGTGGTCATAATCACTCGATATCAAATGGATTACTTGACTATTATATTGCTATATAATATATGTATGAGTATGTATATACTTGTGTGTTATTATGAAAGTGATAATGAGGATACATGCATTCGTATATCGATTGATACATTCCTCGAGTCTATTTGTCAATAAATTTATGCTCTTCTTGTATATCAATTGAATGAGAACGAAATACACTATGAGCAATAAGGAAGGTATGAGTTAGTAAACTTAGGATTACTATAGATATATATTTTATATATACATATACATGTATAAATACATGATACATTAAATGTATGTATATATATATGTGCATTGGTAAAACATATATATATTATATAACATAGGGAATAATTTCATGAATATATATATATATATATATATATATATATATATATATATATATATATATATATATATATATATATATATATATATATATATATATATATATAAGTATATATATATGGATTCTTGGTAGTACAAGGTGCATAAGTAGAAGGATTAGGATTTATCAAGATTAAAACTCACCTATGTGAATAAGCAATTCACTTGAGTTTATGGGATACTATAATGTAAGGGGACATAAATGGGATTACCTATAGAGTTAGAGTTGCTACTTGATTAGTTGCTTTACACTCTTGAAATAAAGTCACATTGTTGACAATATTCTACTTTGAATAACTCTTTTTGATGAGGGGATTACACTCTCAAATGGAGTCATCTATTTCTATGATTACTCTTTGATAGAGGTCCATCATTGATGTGGCTATTCTCTTGATGAGAACTACTTATTCATGTGATATATTACTAATTGGAGTCAGTTATTTATGAATATTTAATCTATGAATAGACAAAACTTATGGAGCTAAACTATAGATTATAAAGTTATACTTGAGACTAGGTTGTCTTGTAAATCAAATAGCTTGTCTATGTAAAGTTAATTCACGGACTAGGAAGCTTGTATGTTATACCTAGGAAGTAGAAAGTCCATTGAAGGGGGAAAACAACTTATGTTGGTAGAGATACCATAGTATTTTGGGAAAAAGGGAAATAGGTCATTTCCAAGGTTAGGGATTACCTAAGGAAGGAAATTACCTAAGCGTAGTATATGAATAGTAATGGTCCAAACAGAGCTATCAAAGTGTATGTGAATAGGGAGACTATCACTCGAAGTATTGGGTGAGAATACTTTGGCCAAAGTAGTGTAAGTAGCCACTGTTTACATTGTCAATTCACTGTGATCCATTTATTTGCATGCTAGTCCTAGATTGTGGGTTTACAATTTCTAGACATGTAGGACACAACACTAAGCTCAGATAGGCTATTGTTATGGGGTTTACCAACTAATATCTTCGTCGAAGGGTTGGGCCATCTATCAAATCATAGATGTGCAGGGGACCTCATATGAGTCCATGGTTGGTAGAAAAGCACTTGAGTGATGGTTCTCCTCATCAGTCAGCGGCCAAGGTTTGTGGATGTTTTTGTCACCATTGGGGATAGTTGGAGTGTGCACACCAAAGAGCAAGGTCATCTAGAAGGTATGCACCATTGCGACAACATCAAGACTAGTTTGAATATCTATTGCTAGATGAAACTCAAAAGAGCTATGTATCTATCATGTACCCATTTATATGGAAGGATGTAATCATGAATGATGTACTTGAGTTCATTAAATATGATATCTATGTTATCAAGATATTTGTGAAATTACAATGGAATGCAATGGAAATTTGGAAATAGTGTTATCTCAACTGTGCATGTAATTTACATCATGGTAAGAAAAAATTTCATTGCTATGTCATGGCATCATAGAATATTCTTTTATTATGAAATATTTGGAATTTTGCTAAGTAGAACACTGAGGTTGTTACATGTGGTATCAGAGCTACGAGGTTCAGCTCTAGAGCCTATGAGCTCATTACACAAACAATGTGTGAACCTTATCAGAAGATAATGGTTGAAAATATCTTATGCCAAGATGGCAAGAGGAAAGAACAAGGGAAATGAAAAGGAAGATAGCTTCCTGGAAACTTATTTAAAGTTTGGTACTAGATAAAAGTCATCCCTAGAGTTGAAAACTTCTAAACCAACAACTTATTATGAAATCCCCCCTTGAATTGCTATTATGCAATCGAGTTAGGTAGAAAGGTTATGAAGGATAGTCACCACGAACCTTCACAAAAAGGAATAGTTATATGACTCTGAGGGGATGGGAAGAAATGAGATAACCCCCCTTATTAGCAGTAACCTCTAGTTGTGAGGAGTCAAGGATTTTTGGATTTAGTAAGAATAATATGAATTTACGAGTATGCAATTATTGGCATAAATTGGAAACTTCAAATGAAGTAGATAGTCAATGAAGGAGGTATCCAAGAAGTTGGAGAACTCTTGACAAAGAATCTAATTTTTGTGCAAAGCTAAGAACTTTCAAGAAAGGA
>VDFB02000003.1:152789313-152811981 GCA_007258455.2 Sequoia sempervirens
CGTTGATATAAAATATAATCTGACCCTTGTATTATATGCTCGGTAAAATGTACCCATGATTTGTAATGCTCATGGGGCCCAAAATTGCTTTTGGATTTTTGACCTAATGACCCTTGTATTCTATAAGGTAAAATGTACTCACGATTTGTAATGCTCATGGGACCTATAATCGCTTTCAACTATTGATCTTACGATCCAAAAGCAATTTTGGGCCCCATGAGCATTACAGATCAAAGATACATGATCAACGATCCAAAAGTGATTTCGAGCCCCATGAGCATTAAAGATTGCGGGTACATTTTACCTCATGAAATACAATCAGGGTCATTAGATTATATTATAAATCAATGGTAAAAACTAAAAATTGGAAATATGGCCCTAAAGCAACTAATAATTATGATATACTATTGGCGAATTAATATAGATTTCTACTATAACTTATAAAATTTAGGTAAATCTTATCTAATCATGTATAGAATATTGTGGTGAATTTCTAAGTTATTTTTTTAATAAAATAAATTTTGTGACGATTTAAATAAGACTATAATATTTTTTTGTAAAAATTTGGTGATTCAAGTTGCATTACAGCTCAAAATATTAGCCAATTTTGGATTCCAAAATTTCAACTATTAGCCACTAAAAAAATCACTAATTTAAAAAAAAAGCATGAAATTGATAAAAAATAATCCATTTTTTATGCAAACAAAATTTAAATCGAATGCAAAAAAAATCACTTACCTATTCTCCGACATGGCATTGTGAAGAAGGGTTGTAAAGGGAAAAACACATTTGCATTATGCAGAGATGAGGGAAGGGAAATAGTTGCAAAAAATGTGGGCCGTGAGTGAGCAAAATAGACAAGCTTTTTATTTTTATAACTTTTTTGAGAAAAATATGTACACATTTTTCTTTCATAAAAACACGTATGTGTTTTGCTTTCATAAAAACATGCACACATTCTATTTTGATAATAATACATATGTGTTTTCTTTTCATAATAATGTGTGCACATTATTTGAGCTTCTTCAAAACATGAGCATGTTTTTCTCATTTGTGGGCATTCAACCACTTTTTTGTGCCCCATATTGGTGCACATGCTCTAGAATTTCACAAGTTCTTGACTCAGTAATTGGATAATTCATTGGCCCAATGATGCATTATATTCAAAACCAAGAAAAAAACTAAATCATAATACTTTAGGCTTCTTATAATTAGTTATAAATTGTATTCTTACACCAAGAATTGAGGGAACTATAGGGATGTCTAAATAAGATAAATGTATGTGTTACATTCCTAACAATATGTGTAATAAGTTAATATGATGAAAAACCATTTGTTCTAGTATAGTATATTTCCAAGTGGTGCATGTGAAGGGAGACCCACCTTGGTTTTGTAGGGCCTAAAGTGTAGAGGGATATTTTACATCCTTGTTCATTGGTCATTGAATTGATCTTCTTGAAAATAAAAAGTAGCTTACCTTAAGAGAATCAGACGATCAACTTGAATAAAATAACCAACAACCTCCTTGACCTTGTGAACATCGTGGAAGCACTTTGGTGTCCTGCATTCATTTGAATATGGACATAAATATGCTTATTTTTTCCTCGGTCATGTTAGGATTGGGTAGAAATGGGGTTAGGTTCAAATGATCTTGAACTCTTCTTTTTAATTTTAACAAAGAAATAATGTTTGAACCTATTATAACACATTCACATTTTACTTTTCCTGGACCAAAAAGTGGTTATGGCCACTTTTTGGTCCCCCATCTTTGTACACACACCCCTATTGGTTACACTATCTATGAGAAACACTTTATCATCTTGTTATTGGTATTAGATACAACTCTTTATGATCTTCCTCATTATTTCTAAGTCATTGGTGTAGAGAATTGTGCATTCTACTCCATAATATTTATAGAATTTCTTCTCCAAGTTAAAAGATTCTTGTGACAAAGCTTCATTCCTTGTTGATAGAGGGTTTTACATTGGAGGATAACTTTTCATCCACAAGTGAAATTTCATTTTAGTAGTAAGAGAAGCATATTCTTTATAGTCTTCTTGAGTAAGGTAATAGTTTCATTTTTAATTTCCTCAAGTCTTCTTTTGGCTTCCAACCCTTCCTCAGTTATTGCACAAACGGTTTTTGTTGCACCAAAAGATCAACCTATTAATATCTGATACAACCACCAGAGTTAATGAATCCACATGAGGCAGTTAAACCATGTCACAAACCCAAGCATTGCATTGCACAACACAAGGAAACTAAGGGTGCACACCTTGCAACAATCCCCCCAATGCAAGCAAGGGGTTCAAACCCATGACACAGGCTCTGATACCAATTGTTGCACAAACAATTACCACTACACCAAAAGATCAACCTGTTATTATCCGATACGACTACTAGAGTTAATGGGTCCACGAGAGGTGGTTAAGCCATGTCATGAACCCAAGTGTTGTGCTGCACAACACAAGAGACCAAGGGTGCACACCTTGCAACACATCTTTATTTTTTTAATATTTCCTAGCACTTTCGAATATTTTGATACCATAGTTTTTGTAATAAAATTATTCTCATGATCTTTACATATTGAGAGATCTTTGTAGGATTTTTGTTATATTTACTATGTTTACCATGCGTTTTCTTGTTGGCACTATATATTATTCACTCCATACATTGTTCTCCATACACACAAGCATTTTGAAATATATATAAACATGAGATGATAGCATTCATAGATGTTTAATGTTGTTGTTCTTACATTATAGATTCACTTAAGATTAAGAGGAATCGCCATTTCAACTAGAACCATGGAGGTAAAAAGACTAAATTGGGGCTAGACCATTTTGGCAATCTCTCAAACAATCGCTCCTTTTCCCTTTATCCTATACACAAGTATTTTGGAGGTCCTTTCACACAAAGCAAATGTGATATCTATAACACAAGCACTTTATTTTTATTTTAGATGATAGTACAACTTAAGGATAATATTGTCATCATGTTATCATAGCATGCTTGGTGGACTACAAAACTAGGAACTAGCATTTGAACTAAGTATGTCTATGATTCCTTCTCTAGATTCTTGTTTGGTCTAGGTTTTTTGTTCTATAGTTTATTTTCATATTCTATTTCTCTCTTCTAGTATTTTTTTTTTCCTATCTCACTACTTTTTTAAAATTATAAACATAGTCTAATTAGGAAAAAGTATAAGTTAGACAAGATTACAGACATTTCTAGAAATTGAAGAGTAGTATTTTTTGAATCTTATTCCTATCGATTGATTGATAAACAATTGATATCTTAGGTAAACAAATGAATCAACCTTTCTCTTTAAAATTATACTCCCTTCTAAGGATATAAATACATGCAATGTATATTACACATTATGGAGTGAGATGAATTTTCTATAAAATTATGGATATAGTTATTCTATTAGTCATATTTTTGGTCTCACAATGGGTGCCTTTTGCATGGTGTAATGTGAAGTGTGGAATGGACTAATCCTATTCAAACATTGAGGATTGAAAACTATATGTCATGGTGCTCTTGTCCATTAATTGACAAGTTATGCTAACTTTAAATTATTATGTTACAACAAGTCTTGTTAATGGTGCATTGAGAAAAAATATTGTAATTTAATCTTTTATTCTTCATGTTTTGTGAAGTTTGGATGCCAAGTAGGTCCACCTTGAGATTTCGAAGATCCACAACTTATACCAATAATTATGATCTCACTTATGGTAAGTGTCATA
The DNA here is from genome assembly GCA_007258455.2 of Sequoia sempervirens. Lineage (NCBI taxonomy): Eukaryota > Viridiplantae > Streptophyta > Pinopsida > Cupressales > Cupressaceae > Sequoia > Sequoia sempervirens. Next base: position 152,793,063 of record VDFB02000003.1, read on the forward strand.
AAATCTCCCTAAGATAGTGTGGGCCTTCATGACCATAAATCTTAGAGGCTAACATTTGATATGGAAATAATCAATATCATAAGCATAGACCATCAAGGCCCTGCATTCAATATATTTTGATATACCTAAAGCATCTTGTTGATCTTTATACCTTCCTCACAAAGTGCAACTCCCAAAAATTACCATGGACAAAATCTCCATGTACTACTAACAATTTTTTATTAATTAATGCACACTACAAGGAAAAATATATATATGCACTTTAGGTTTTGTTAATACATGCCACAACACTATACTTTGATGATGCATATAAGTTCACATGTTGGTGAACACATAAGGGGAAAGCGGTGTAAATAATAAAAATAAAATATGGATGGCACACATCCCCATTTGGCACACCCTATGCTTGTAAACAAAGTATTAAGTAATAAGAGGATTCCAATGAATGCAACACCAACAAGGTTGGCACTCGTAAGTTAACCGCACTCTACCAAGGCCTCAAGGGAGTGAAGAGGGAAACACCCTCAATCCACCAGCTAAAAGAAATATGAATAAGAAACCCATTGAAACATACATTTGTTAACCACTTCCTTAATCTTTACAATAATCCAAATACATAACATAAGTTCATTTCCCTAATTTTAACCCTTTTACAAATAAACATGGTAAGAAAGGTACATACTTACAAGGAAAATCACATTTTTACTAAGTTTCATTTCATTCATTCACCATTTTAAAGTATATTCAATGAGAAGGAAAGTTATATCTATTTTGTTTCTAAATATATGAATGATTTATTCCATGATATAAGTATACAAGTTCATTTCCTTAATAAAGTGCATTCACTTTCGTTCCTTAATACTAATATAAGCAAGTGATTCCTTTCCCTTTTTCTAGAGTAAAATTACGAGTGAGAGGAATTTTAATTACTGCATTGTAATAAATGGCATGTTATATTTTTCCAACCAACACGAGTAATGCAAATATTAACAAAATATAACTACAAAATACCATTTTCATTTTTCAACTCAATACAACATAATAGATCCACCCATGCACGCACACGTGTGCCCATAAAAAATAATGCACTCATGCACCTATGCACACACACATGTGCACACACACATACACTTTTTTCTAAGTCAATGCAAACATATCTATATTTATTTTATTGCATATTTATGTCAATGCAAACATATGTATATTTATTTTATTACATATGTCATTTTAGAAGTAATTTTTTTTTTTTTTTACAATATTTATTTTTTGTTCAAATTTACTTATTTAAGTATTACAAGTTGTTACAAAGTGTTAATTTAGATCGTTATTATGAATCACATTTGTGACATTATTATTGATTGCATGGAACATTATTATATCTAGAAATATTCTCGATTATTCTCCTTCATACTATATCAATTCTCTCACTATATGTACAAGATTCATTCTTCGATCAATATAAATTTCAAAGAAATTCCTCTATCATATTTAAAATAACCATCCTTCTTAAAAAATATATCTAAATTCATTTTCATATTTCAAACTAATTAGAAACTCTCCTATGAACTCCTATCAACATAACATACCTATTACATATTTAATACAATTATCCAAAAAAAAAGAACATTTTATAGATATATATTCCATTACAATTCTTTATCTTATGTCTGATCGTAATTATTCCTAGAAAAGCCTTGAAAGGCATTTTTTCTTCCTTTGGGTATAATAATTAATAGCTTTCTAAGAGAGCGACAAGTCATTTGGGTGGGTAAAATACGAGTTGATCTGTGAAACAAGATAAATTATTCTAGTGACGTTTCGATGGATTAAGAGACATGTGGAGCGGGGGGCCTAGCTTGATTGGTTAAATTATCATGTTGCAGGCAAGAGGTCACGAGGTCTAGTCTCCCCCAAACCTGTGGTAAAAAAAAAGAAAAGAAAGTAAATTGGAGGACGGATACTCGACCAATTCCTGTAGTAAAAAAAAAGGGGGACGGATACTCCGATTCCTGTAATCAAAAAAATAAATAAATAAAAAATAAATTTAAGAGACGTGTTTTCCGGGTGGAGAGCACCTTGAGCGGGTCCCTCGTTTGCGTGTCCACGAAAGCATGATGGGACTCTCACATTTAACGCTGCACTCCAATGTCCATTTTAGACGCCAACTATAATCTGCTTTACGTATGTAATCAGATCTTCGTATTTCAGCGCGCACATGCTACATAGACGTTGCGGTTCGATCACGGCATCTCCAACTGGATCTCCTATTTAACCACCAAACTCCATTAAAATTACTCTGCTACTCAGAATCGGCCTGAGCCACTAGAAACAGGGGAGAAGGGATAGGTTGCAGTTAATGTGTTCCGATGAATGTGTTAGACAAGATCATTAAAATGGATGTGGCAAAGGCAGGAGTGTCGCATGTCCAGCAGCGGTTCATCTTCCTGGAAGATCTTAACGGCGGAGAAAGAGGCGTAGATATGAAGAAACCTCAGCCCGGATTTCCCCTAAGGACAGTAATGGTTGTTCTTTTAATTTTTGGCATTAGTGCTCTGCTTTCCTGGTGTTACCACTGGGAAAAAATCAAGGCTTTGTACATCCGCCATACGAGTTACGTTTATGGGGATCCATCATCCATCCCGACTGGTTACCCAAATGTGTCTGATGATGCCCACTGCGGATCCTCCTCGTCATGCAAAAATCCTGATATTGAACAGGTAATGTGTACTTCTTTTACCTCTTGATTTCCCATGCTAACCAGATTAGTTTTCCATGCAAGCCAGATTGGTTTTCCATGCAAGCCAGATTGATTTTAATGTATATTTCTTTTCCCCCTTGATTTTTCATGCTAGCCAGATTGATTTTCCATGCAAGCCAGATTGGTTTTGCTGTAGGATATCATATAGACTGAAATAATAGTGGTTTTAAATGGCAGGGAGGAATGGTAGCAGTGGTGATGCCTGGAGACGAGACGCCCAACTTCGTTGCATTGCCCTCGCCCCATGGAAGTATATCCCTAACGTCTGTGTCTCATTAATGCAATTGTTCCAGAAATCTTCTCTTCGGGGCAGAAGTGGAGGAAATGCAAGATGGGCACTACTACATGAAAGTAATGAAGCGAGAACTTCAAATGACTTCTCTGCAGGAATCGATCTGGTGATCTCTATTGTAAAACTTGCACAAGATTTTGGGCGTTTACTTAAGGAGATCAGATTTACAGACATGTAAGGAGTAGATTCATTCGGGGGAGCTATAGTCCATTCCAGCGAATTTGGCGTACATGTCATCCGTACCGTACAAAAGCTCTGACAGGACTTCTTGGAGTGCTTCAAATTGGATGCCCAAACGGCGTCTATTTTTACTTCTAGGTAAAACAACAGTGTTGTATCAGATTCGGCTTAGGCCATAAATTGAGTAGGTAGGTAGCAGGTAAGAGTTATTTGTTCCTTATCTGATCATGATAATGGAGTGTGACTGGAAAGGTTTATACTTAAAAACTGGTATGCAGTTACATTCATATGCATTTCAATCACTATCATAAATCTCTGTTGAAGTTCTCTTATAGATTTTTATACATGGATAAAATTTACATAAAAATTTATGAATTCGTTTGTTTTAATAATTAAAGAATTTCACGAGGGGGTTTTGGTTTGATTGGCTAAAACATTTTGTTGCACGGAAGAGGTCACCACAAGGTTTAGTCTCCCCCATCTCATGATATCAAAGGACGTGTTATCATTATGTACAAAAAGTTTACCAGACACACTGTAGTTTATAAGAGACTATCGGATTCTCACTCCAAACAATAAAAAATTAAAGAACATCAGAAATAAGAATTGTGGTTTGCTAATTTCACAACATTTCAATCACTATCATAAATTACATAAGCATCATATCTCAGTTGAAATTCTCTTATAAATTCTTTTACATGGATAAAATTTAGAGAAAATCTGATTAACTCTACTGTTCTAAAAGTTGAAGAACCACAGAGATAGGAGTTGTCACTTGTTGGTTGGTGTTTTTTTTGGTTTCACAGCATTTTGGTCACTATCATAGACTGTAGAATCATTATATCTCAGTTGGAATTCTTTTTACATGGATAAGATTTACAGAAAAACTTATTACCTCTCTTTTAATAGTTGAAAATTTTTAGAGATAAGTGATTGTATTTGTCAATAGATATTTTTATTAATTTCGATTCGATTCAATTATTCAATTTTACAAAACTCCCATTTCATTTCACTCATTTCTGTGTACAATTTGTACTGTTCTAAGAAAATTTTAGTATATACGTCTGACCTGCCCTTAAACAGATTAGAATTTTAAATGATTTCCAACTGGCAAGTCTATAAAACCGCGGCTACCTGGGCATGTTATCTTTAATTCGTATCATATTTATCGCCCCACTGTGAGGAAATGGATTTGGTAAAACGTTGATAACCGAAGTGATAAGGTGAAGAAGGTATTCTTTTTGAAATGACAGATGTTACCATCGCCTATTAACTGGTAAAATATTTCCGCGTAAGACAAATTTGCCACCTTGCACTGCTGGACTATCATTACGAAGTCATCGATTTCTTGTACGAAAAGGAAGCAGGAATTTACCAAGAAGGTCGGATGATTTGAAACGATAAGGAAATAGGCGGAGACTTGAGCATCGAGGGACCCGATCTGCAGGACAGATTGTTGAAATCGTCTTTATGCGATTCGATTCTTTGTAATAGATTGTTCTTCTTATAAAGATGTATAATTTATATGCCTATTTTCAATTGTAATGATGAAAACTGAGCTGGGCTTTGTTTTTTTTTTTCTAATGATAAGTAAGTGGTTGGTTACATTAGGGCGAGTTTTTCTTTAATTATTATCGTTTTTTATCTGGATGAGGTGTTAAATTATTATTTATTAGGTTTGATGAGTAAGTCTATTTAACTTTTTAAATTAATTAAAAAGATAATAGTATAGTATTCAAAGAAAAGTGGGTGGTAAAAAGACACATTTTAAATGTATGTGGGACCAAGTCTAAATCAAAGACAAGAAATTAAAGAACCAAGCCTACGCTTAATATAAAAAAGCTAAAGCAATTATTCCATTGCTATTTAGGAGTGGCTCTTTATCATTAGGTTTCACCTAAATATCACTAGAGGCAATATTATCATTGAGCACACTCTTTTCCTAGGGAGTGTCCTTTAAATATTGTTGAGCATGAATTGGAGAAATGGCTAGCTCCAAGTAAGGAACCATGCAAGAGTCTAGACAACCAAGAGCACCACACCCATGAAAAGAGGGAAAAGAAGGTTGAGAGGGTTGGGACCAGTCATGAACAACATTATCTCTCTTTCTTAGGGGTTGAGAGCCACAAGATTGGGAACCATGGCCTCTTCTAGCAAATTGGCAACACACTTGCCAACAAGCTTAAGAAGGAGAAGAGAAGGGAGGCAAGACTCTAGGAACAACACATGGAGTGCTACCTTAATGGTCCAAAAGATTTTGCAAATGCACCACTTCAAGTGCAACTTTGCTAGCTTGCACCTAAATATACATAAGTACATTAGAGAAAATCATCTATCTTTAGCATACAAAGAGAAATGAACATTAGTAGAACATGAGAAAATAACAACATTCTTGTCTTTCCAAACATTGAAGATAATTTCTACCTTGTAAGCATGTCAAATCTTGGTATACCTGAAAGAGAGACAAGGCCAACCCTCTTAACAAAATCATGTCATGAAAAAGGAGTATGTCTAAATTATTGATTATTGAAGTGGATGGTGTTAAGTATAGTGTAGTGTAAGTGGCATATTTTTTGTGTAAATGTGGTTCATGACATCATTATATCTTCATTTCATTATTATTCATTTATAGATATTAATCTTGACCCTAGATTCTTCATTGATCGTGTTAGATCAAATTCATGAGTGGACTTAATCCAAGTAACTTTTGCATTCAAAGATTGTTGAACTTTGAAATTTTGAAATTCAAATTTTAAATTAGGCCCTTGTCATCCTCTTTCAGTAGTTGGTGTGCAAAAAATTAGTATATGTTTGTGCTAATTTATGTTCTAGGTTGTTATGTTTAAAGAAATCCATTAGCTCATTTTAAGATCTAGGAATGCTAAAAGGTGAAAAGAACACCTAGGTCAAAGAACTTAAAGAAGATTTTATTCTATACACTATTTTCTTGTGACATCATCTTGAGTCTATTGCCTACTTGCTTGATGTCTTTAAATCTCACTCAAAGTCATAAATTCAATAAATGGGGGGTTTGATTCAAGACAACATGATCATTTCAATTCAACAAATTCTAGTAAAGGTGTTCCTAAAAATTATTATTCCTTACAAATTTAGATATCAAGAGGCCAAAGCAAACAACTCCTAATAGTTAGCAACTTGCCAAATTAATCTTATGAGTTAGTCCACACTTTTGGAGATCAATTCCACACATGTATACATGACCTAGGGCAAAACAAAATTCAATTTTTAGAAGTATGAAATAATTACTTATGCAAGCACTAAAAATTTAACCATGGAAAATTAGTTATAGACATCTCTAGCTTCATTTCTCATATTTGGAATCTAGCTAAGTATTACAAATCTAATTTATTTAATTCCTTAATTTAGTTTTAGTCAATTATTTTTCAATCCTATCTCTAAAATGTAGGTTAGCTATTGGTTATTTTTTTTAATTATTTGTTTAGCATAAATTATTTATCTGAGTGTAAATTTTCCCTTACACAAAATGTTGAACTCAATCTTCTTATACTCCCTAGGGTTTCATCCTTAAGGAATTTTCCCTAGTAATTCTATGGTTTTATGTTTGATATTTCAAATTTGGTAAAATCTTAATAGTGAGCCCCACTTCTTGAACAAAATAAAAATCATAACAAAAATTCATGTAAAAAATCATCTAGGTTCACTCAAAATTTCCTTCAATCGAACCCCCTTTGATTGAACTTAGTTAGCACATGCATGCCACTTGGTGGGGCCCTATGGCCCAAGACTAGGCTTGATCAAAGCCCTTTGGAAATTGTATTATAGAATTGGGTTGAACCAATTTTTATCACTTCTACCTATGAAACCAATAGGAGGCTTGAGCCTTACATGTCAGGAGAATTTGGTGCATGAGTGGTGATAGATATTATGTTCTTTAACACACATGTAGATGTGATCAAAGTTTTCCTCCAAGCTAGTTGTGCTACTTTAGAAGTTCAACATCCACATTAGCAACCCCAATAACACTATCTAGCTAAAGGAAGATATTGATCACCTCCGTGTGCATTCATTGCTTCTTTTTCAATAGTGTTTGCATGTATATTATGATTTTTTCTCATTTTTTGTGTTTTTTTATAAATATTTAATAATTTAAATTAATTTTTTCTCCACAAATATAAATCTTGCCAAAAAAAGGTATAACCTATGAGTTCTTGACACTTGAATCAAATGGTTACATGATGGCTTATTTATAGCCAATATGGTAATCACATAACCCATTCCATTGGTACTGACTATATTGAAAATTCATGACACAAAAAGTATGCCTCATGAAACCTTGAACCTTATATGAGCTTCTAAATGTATTAAAAACATTTAATGTGGAAATACATAAGGCACATGGTGAGGATCAATACTTTTTTTAATTATGATTTAGCAAATTAAACCTTACTAATGGAGCTTTAGAGGCCAAATGTATGGATTTAACCCCACTAAAGAAAGTAATGGATGAAGGGGATATGGCTCAATTGTGATGAGAAATAAACACACTCTTATAATAGTTGTTGGGAAATTCAATCTCTATCCAAATATGACTTCAATGGATGAGATATAAGGTTTGGACTACATCAACATGAAAATGTGAAACTTATATGCAAATCTAAAAATTAAGTTGCCTTAATATGGAATTACCATGATTATATGCATCTTCTTTATGATGCTAAAAATCAACCAACATATCATGCTTATCAACACTATCTTATGTGAACTTATAACAACAACATATAAGTAATAGCATCATCATAAGATAGCAACAATGAGGCACAAATGAACAACATAAGAGCATCACATAAACCCTTGTGGGAAAAAAACTTCATCAAGAAGAGAGGCCGAGTATGCATTATCTTAAAATAAACGAGATTACAATACATTCAGTTTCATTATCCTATTTTCCTCCAACATGGAAGCACCTATGCACCTGTGAACAACCTCTTTTTGCCTCAACATGTCCTTGTTCCTACAATTAAACTCTACATTCAACCGTTTCTCATTGTTTCTATATCCAAGAAGTTGATTTTATAGACTTGTGAATACATCTTAAGCCCCAAAAAGGATCCCAAAGATGACCCTTCATTCCAAACATCCCCAACCCTTGGATTACCTGCTTATAATGTGAAATGACACCAATTTTGGCTCCAATACTTTCCCTCCAACTTGGGCACCCAAACATGGAAGATAAACTTTACATTAAATGTAATAAATGATAAAATACCAAGAGACACACGTTGCCTCTTTCCAAGCACCCACTTGGAGAATACCAATAGTCACTCATTTATGTTTTCCTTGTCTTTTATTATCCCATTCTAGGCATCCACATGTGGGGAAAACAATATTAAATATTTATGTCCACAAGTCACCTTTACCACTACTAGTGGAACCCATCACCCCTTATGAATGTAATACAAACAATTGTGAGAATTAATATTACAAAATATTTTCCCAATACACCATAAGTTCCTAGGGACACTTTTCAAGGATGTTGGAACCATGCAATGTGACATAGGATTTACAATGTATATGAGACCTTAATCCTAACAAGTTGAAGGGTAAGAATTATTTAGCAAAGTTGGATGTTGTATCTTAGTTGGAGAAGGTATAGACCACTATGTAAACCCAACAAATTTTTATGGGGGAAAATTCTAAAACCTCTCATAAACATTTTCCCTAGGGATGGTATGAATTAATTTTTGTGAGTGATCATTAAGTTTGATTAGAAGTTTTGTAATCATCTTATTAATATAATGTTTCCTTTGATAACTATTTATGTTAATAGAAATTGAATCTAGTTATAATATTCTCATAGATGATTTTTTTAATAATCCTAGTAGTGCAATCTTTATTTGATTCAACATTTTCCCATTTTGTGAGGTATTACACTTTGTTGATGATAAATCTAACCTTTAATTTCTTTGTTGGTGGCTCAATTGGTCCAATGAAGTCTATGACTCATTTCTCAAAAGGTACTTGAGCTAAAATTATACGTAAAGGAATTTCATCTTTTGCATTAGATTTTCATACCCTTTGACATGCATTGTGTTATCTTCCATAGTGACTAGCATCCTTGAATAGTGTAGGCCACTATAGGCTTGAAAGCATAACTTTATTTGCGGTACCTTATCCTGAGTTGTGACCTTTGAAGATTAAATCTCATGTTCTTCTTGGACAATATATTTTCTTTCATGTTCAAATACTACTCTATGGATGATGCCATCTCTTCCAATCATATATAATTCTCTTTCGATCAATGTATATGGAAGTGGATTTTTTACTAGATTTTGTTGGAGTTGATAGTGAATCCCACAACTCCTAGAAATCACCTACAACCAAAAGGGTGGGTGCACAAAGAGGAGGGGCCAAAAAGTGGCCACTTCACTTTTTCATCCTAAAATAGAGAAAACGCGAGCATGTTATAATAAAATGTGCTCTCATTATGGGTTGGTAGTGATCGAGCATTACCAAGCCAAAACGTGAGTGTGTTATAATGCAAGCATGTTATAACATGCTCGCATTATGGTTTGAATTTCAAAAAACACACATTTTTTAATGCATTGCCAAAATGCGAGTGTGTTATAACTCGCTCACGTTTTTTTTGAATGCATTGACAAAATGTGAGTGCATTATAATGTGCTCATGTTTTGTTCTGTATTAAAACTTTTTTCTTCTCTTTTTTCTCTTTCTTCTTATCTTTTAGGGAAACTATATACATGAAATATAACTTAAAGTGGGTAGGTGCATGAAGATGGGTAGCCAATTTTTGGCCACTTTTTGAAAGAAAAAAATGAAAACTCATAACATGAGTGCGTTATGACCTATTAAAACCAAAAAAAAAGAAAAAAAATTCATTTTTACTTGTGATTGTGTTTTGTTTGTTGCCCGTGGCCAAAACCCCAATATTTTGTGCTCGTGTTCTAGGAGGAGCTATTTTGTGAATTTCTTCATCAACGGTTGTTGTTTCATCGCCAGGATGTCACCACGTCGACGAGGAGGTCTAAGAGGTAAGGATTGTTTGCTTTTTGTTTTGAATTTGTTAGTTTAGGTTGTAAATTTGATCTTTATTTTTTGAATTTGTAGGAGATGCAAATCAACCTGCAAACCCTCAAAATCCTCAACAAGAAGGGCAACAACAAGAGGAACAAAATCCTCAACAGCAAAATCCTCAAGTTAATCAACCACAACAACAACCTCCTCCACCAATCCCTCAATACCCTCCTGACACTCAGCAAAATTGAATGACTAAGATTGAGAACAATAAAAAAAGAATTGAGGATTTAATTAAGAGGTTGAGTGATCCAAATGGTTCAGCTGCGGAAAGAATAACCTTGGCAACTTCATTGAAAGATATGTTAAAAAATGTAGATTCAATTAGCAAACAATTAACTGGATTGCAAGATAGGAGGCAGGCAACTTGGGCTTCTTATGCAGATAAATTATTATATAAAGATGTAAAAGATTTAAAAATTACAAAAGGTGATTTGTGCGCATTATTCACTGACCCACGATCAAATGAAAATATCTCCCTCAATGCAAAGAGGTTTCCTTTTCATTGGTGCCTCCACCAACAGATTGGGAACTTTTTTTATGATAGGTGGTACATGGTTTTTGATTACCCACCATGCAACAATTGTGAAGTCTTGCAGTATTTCCTTAGGAAACTATACTGTGAGTTCATATTGAACAAAATCCCAAATTATTTTGATATGAGGGACTTCCATGGGAGAGGTGGGGGGTTAGCTTATGATAGACCCAGTGCATAGCAGGATCCTACGCGACAAGGGAGACGACCTCTTGCTAGGCCGCCTCATGAGCACGTCGTTATCCCTTCCGTCTCGAAAGAGAGTGTCGATGTAGATATTTTGCAGGCAATCAGTTCTTTGACCTAGAGTGTCATCCAGCATGCCAACCCTATTCTACAACACCATCCAGGGGAGTCTTCAAGTGGTGGCCTTCGAACCCATTTGTGTCAATCTTGCAGGGTGACTTGTTCATATGACCCCACCAACACTCAAGAGGCTACTACATAGGATTTGTCTGCAACTATGGAGATGGAGAGGGTAGCTGACATTTTGCATGAGGCATATGGCATTAATACTCAGGTAAAAGTTAGCATGTTTATTGAATTTAATTTATTAAATTTTGAATTTGAAATGCAAGATTAACTAATTTAGTTTTATGATTTTAATAAAATTGCAGGGTCACAGTGTTGATATTGGATACACCAGCCCTACACTTGCTTATTTCTCCACTGCATCTACCATTGAGGTATGTAACTAGTAAACAATTATAAATTTATTACATGTTAATAGCATTGTTTAATGAATGGTATTTTAATATGTGATTTTTGATGTTGAATAGGCTAATATTGGAGGTTTTGTGGGAACACCTCCCAGTGCCAATGGATTTAGTTGAACCTACATGCAAGTAATAGAATAAAGAGTTTAACTAATGAATTGTACTTAATAGATTTGTGTAGCTTATATTCATATCATTGATTACGTTGCATTGCACATCTTTCAAACTCAAAGCATTTCTTCACATTCCATAACTAATAACTAGATGTTGATAGATGACAAAATTTCAACTACAATATAGTTATTTAGAAAGTCAACATAAGCAGTGATGCAATTACTTCACATAGCATAAGTAATAAGTTGGAGCAACTTCCAATTGCATTTGTTTGTCATGGCATTCCATGAGACCACTTTTTACTAAGGCATCTTTTCAAACAGTTCACTGTGTTGTCTATGCTATGGATGCTAGGAAGGAATATACAAAAGAATAATAGTAAGCAATAGCATAGACAAGGTAATGAATTGTTTGAAAAAATGCCTCAAAGAAATGTGATCTCATGGTGATGTCCATCACCATGAGACCCAATTTCTTTGAGGCACTTTTTCAAATAGCTCACTTCCTTTTCTATGCTACCACATTTTCCATACATGTCTACCAAAGCATTTTATCAAACAGTTCATTTCCTCACTGCTATGGCTAAAAGCTTTAAAAAGGTGCTTTCCAACAAACTATGGATGCTTGGAAAAAATCTATCAAAGCATAACAGTAAGCAATAGCATAGACAAGGTAGTTAGTAGTTTGAAAAAATGCCTCGAAGAAATGCGGTCTCATGGTGATGGAATGCCATTCCATCACCATGAGACCACATTTCTTTGAGGTATTTCTTCAAACAAATCACCACCTTTTCTATGATACCGCATTTTCCATACATGTGTACCAAAGCATTTTATCAAACTACTCACTTCCTTGTTGCTATGGCTAAAATCCTAGAATAGGTGCTTTCCAACAAACTATGGATGCTTGGAAAATTTTCTATCAAAGAATAATAGTAAGCAATAAAACCATAGAGAAGGCAATGAACTATCTGAAAAAATGCCTGCAAGAAATGCAGTCTTATGGTGATGGAATGCCATGACGTGCATTTGTTTATAATGGCATTCCATCACCACGAGACCCCATTTCTTTGAGGAATTTTTTCAAATAATTCACTGCCTTCTCTATGCCACCACAGTTATCGTTCATGTCTACGAAAGTATTTTATCAAATGGTTCACTGGCTTGTTGTTATGGGTAAAAGCCTAAAAACACGTGCTTTTGAACAAGATATGGATAGGGCAAATAGTAAGCATGATAGACAGAAATATATAGTTTAATAAGTACTAAAAAAAAATTCATCATGATGTGGATCTCTATTGTAGTTTTTGTGATTGAATAATTTGTTGTTTCATTTTCAGATGTTGCAAGAGGAAACACCTCTGAATGTGATGGGGGAAATGGAGATCGATGTTTCATCTACTATAGAATCCTCGATGGCTCTGATAGGGGAGGTATGAGGCAAATTACTAAATTTCAATTTACATTCGTTGATATAGATGTTAGTTAGTGAAAAATAAACCATTATTGATTCATAGTTTAATTTCTATTTGGATGGTTTATACAGGGCTTCAGCATGCCTCGGCATGGGCATTTCAATATTTCCCTCGTGGAGAGTGATCATCAGATGGCGGTAAATGATTATTTTGTTAAATATATCATTTTTTATAATGTAATTTCTATATATTAATGTCTTTACTTCTTATTGTAACAGATAAGACTGGACCAAGAACTAAACCCTAGGAGGAGCACCAGGAGCACTCCTCGACCATAGCATAAACGAGTGATAGATTTATCGCCATCTGATCAACAAGCAAAGGGAAAGAGTTTATTTTGAGAGCTTGGAGAGCAATGACTTTTGGTTCTAGAGCCCTTTGTTGTATGCCTATATGGCATTCTCGTAAGCCTATATGGATATTTTGTACCTATATTTTATACTTGTATCGACATATATTGATGTATGTATACATGGATATTTGGCTAATACAAATCTATATTATTGATGGTGTCCATATTTGCATTATAAATCCATGGTTCAATAGATATGAGTTACGTATATTCAAGTGTATGCTTTACAACTTACGTGTATTCTAATGTATACTTTGCTACTTACGTGTTTTCATGAGTATACCTTGTATTTATGCATATACTTTGTATTAATTTGTGTATATTATGTATTCATGTGTATACTTCAAGGCTTACATGTTTTGAGTACTTGTGTTTCCCTTATTCACATGTGCATGCTTGACTTATTCATGTGTATACTTATTAATTGGTTAGTCCTAGCATTGATCATTGTTGTCCTTCATGGTTTGTCTTGAATATTAATTGATTGATGCTAAACAACTTTATCTAAAAGAAGAAAACACGCTTTCAATTGGTATTCCATGAAATGATTCATAAAAATATTCCAATATATTTAATCCTTTGATTGGAACAACTCAATTAAGCAAAGGATACATAATCTTCACAACACTTGCAAAACATAATATTCATAGTAGATGAAGTAGTTAACTTCTTGACACGTTATCATACAAACATTTATCTTGAATAGTCTTTAAACATTTTCACAACATAGTCCTCATAGTGCAAAATGAATTGTTATGTTCTTGATCCATCACCATATAAACACGTCGAAAGATTTATATTTCAATTTTTTACAATATTCTTTCTTGTATAGGAAATGGACTCAAGAGAAAGCAAGTTATAATTTATAATACAAATAAGAAATGGACTCAACGGTGGAAACTTTATTTATCACACCAAATAATAAATGTACGTGAGAGCATCACTTGTTTCTCTTAGACTCCAATTTTCAAGCATAGCAAATCATTTCAAATGAAAATGACAAAATGCTTCACAACCAAAGTTGTTAATTGAGGAAAAATAAAATGTTTCGAAGTTCCACCATTGAACGCATTTACAATTGGTTGTATATTGTTGTAAGGGCAACGAGAATAATTGAAAAACGTCTTGCGCTTGCTAGACTTGAGGATGATTGATGCAATGACAAGGAGGCCTTCAATCCACTTTCACCATACAAAGAACTTCCAACCACTTTTCTTCCCCCAAATCACTATCTTGGCTTGTTTTTAGTTTTTCACCTAGTCTCTCAGTAGGTCAACAAACCTACCTTTCTTGACATAACTTTCAATTTTTCTAAAAAATCTCTCCAACCCTCATTCTTTTCAGACACACTTGAATGCATACTTTCACATGGCTCAAAATCCCATGAGACTCTTTTGAAACAAAAACCTCAACCTAGTGCTTCAACGTTGTCCTAGACCCCCAAATAGGTCTATTTAACAAAGCAACACCCTCTCAATCACTCTTCCAATTGAAAAACACCATTGGGCAGCATTTACCAGTCTACAAATCCAAAAAATTCCATAATTTTTAGGGTGTGATTGGCCCTCTAACCCCACTATCCTCTAAACCCTCACTTTTCTCAAATTTCACTAGGGTTTATTGAAAACCCCATATCCAAACCTCATACAACCTCAAAACCTCTTCCAACACTCTTCATTCTTCCTACACAAACTTAATTGACCACCAAATTATGTTGCCCCCTGACTTTACCCACTTTTACTCCCTCAAACCTCTCTTTTTCATTCAAAACCCCTCTTTTCCCAACTAGGGCATCATGCCATAACATACTTTTGACCTCCCCTATCCTTGCAGACCTTTTGAACACATTGAACTCCACAACCTCACCCTATTTCCAACCTATTCTAAATTATTCTTAAGCAATTTCTTATTTTCACTTCATCTAGCCTTGCTTTTAAGGCCTAAATTCTAAATTTTCAATAGGAGCAGCGTTAGTAATCTCTTCCAATGCCTTTACCAATGCTATTTTCTTATTCCTACTCCCTATCATACTTACATAATTGACTCAAATGACCCCACACTAACTCAAAACTAAAAGCAAGATTACAAAATGGCCTATCATGGCCTTATTTGACATTATGATGACTAAAACCACCAAACTAGACCTTCTTCATCAAATGGAGGAACAAGGTGCTCTACACCAATGATCACACGCTTTTTGTGTGGAAAAATCAGACTTCTCAACTGTCGTGTGTATGTTTCTCTTTTCGATTGTTTTGCATGCCATCATAAGGGATCAAGTCGATTGAATGTAGCTTGGAGCAATTCCGCGTGTTTGGGTGCGAAAGAGGACCATGCCTAGTGTAAACCTACCTATCGAGACATGTTGGAGCAGTTTTTTTGGTCACACGAATTGCAAAATGAAAGTTGAACCACTTTGCAACTTTACACTGCTTGCATTTGACACTTTTTCCATCAACTGAAAATTGGACACCACAGGAAAATGACTCTGAGATAACAAAAATTGAGAGAGGTTATTATAGAGGGCGCCAACGCAATCTCGTAGGCTCAGAAAAAGAGTTCATAAGCATCATGGTTTCTAAGTAATAGCCCATCAAATTTTGCTTCCCTTTTGCACTTTGGACCCTTAAGGGATCGAGTCGGTTGAATGTAGGTCAGAGTGATTCTGCGTGTTTGGGTGCGAAAGAAGACCATTCCAAACGTAAACATACCCATCCAGATGCGTTCGAACAATTCGTTTGGTCACACGAGTTGCAAAACGAAAGTTACACCACTTTGCAACTTTCAACTACTTGCATTTGACAACTTTTTCCCCAAGTGAAAATTCACCACCACTGGAAAAATCCTCCGAGATAGCAAAAACTAAGAGAGGTTATTATAGAGGGGCCCAACTCAATCCTATAGGATCAAATGATAAGTTTCTAAGCATCACGGTATCCGAGTAAAAGCATGTTGAAGTTTGCAACCATTTTGCACTTTGGACTCTTAAGGGATCGATCCAGTTAAACATAGCTCGGAGCGATTCTGCATGTTTGGGTGCAAAAGAGGACCATTCCTAGCGTAAACATACCTATTTGGATGTTTTGGAACAGTTCGTTTGGTCACACGAGTTGCAGAAGGAAAGTTGCACCACTTTGCAACTTTGTACTACTTGCATTTGACACTTTTTCCATCAAGTGAAAATTCACCACCATGGGAAAACCACTTCGAGATAGAAAAAACTAAGAGAGGTTATTGTAGAGGGGCCCAACATGATCCCATAGGATAAGATGAGAAGTTTCTAAGTGTCACAGTATCCAAGTAACAACATGTTGAAGTTTGCAACCATTTTGCACTTTGGACTCTTAAGGGATCGATTCGATTGAACATAGCTCGAAGCGATTTCGCGTGTTTGAGTACAAAAGAGGACCATGCCTAACTTAAAAATACCTATTTTGATGCGTTGGAACAATCTGTTTGGTCACACGAGTTGTAGAACGAAAGTTGCACCACTTTGCAACTTTTAACTACTTACATTTGACAACTTTTTCCCTAGGTGAAAATTCGCCATCAAGGGAAAATGCCTTCGAGATAGAAAAAACTGAGAGAGGTTATTGTAGAGGGGCCCAACATGATCCTATAGGATTAGACGAAAATTTTCTAAGCATCACGGTATCCGACTAACAACATGTTGAAGTTTGCAGCCATTTTGCACTTTGGACTCTTAAGGGATCAATCTGGTTGAACATAGCTCAAAGCGATTCCATGTGTTTCAGTGTGAAAGAGGACTATGCCTAACGTAAACATACCTATTCAAACTCATTGGAACAGTCTATTTGGTTACATGAAATGCAGATCGAAAGTTGCACCACTTTGCAACTTTCAACTACTTGCATTTGACAACTTTTTTTCCAAGTGAAAATTCACCACCATGGAAAAATGCCTCCAAAATAGCAAAAACCAAGAGAGGTTATTGTAGAGGGGCCCAACTTGATCCCATAGGATCAGACGAGAAGTTTTTAAGTGTCACGATACCCGAGTAACAACATGCTGAAGTTTGCAGCCATTTTGCACTTTGGACTCTTAAGGGATCAATCTAGTTGAACGTAGCTTAGAGCGATTCCACATGTTTGGGTGCGAAAGAGGACCATGTCTAGCATAAAAATACCTATTTAGATGCATTGGAACAGTCTATTTGGTCACACAAGTTGCAGAACGAAAGTTACACCACTTTGCAACTTTCAACTACTTGCATTTGACAACTTTTTCCCCAAGTGAAAATTCACCACCACAAAAAAATGCCTCTGAGATAGCAAAAAATGAGAGAGGTTATTGTAGAGGGGCCCAACTCGATCCCATAGGATCAAACGAGAAGTTTCTAAACATCACGATAGCTGAGTAACAACATCTTGAAGTTTGTAGCCATTTTGCACTTTGGACTCTTAAGGGATCAATCCGGTTGAACGTAGCTCAAAGCAATTCCGCGTGTTTGGGTGCGAAAGATGACCATGCCTAGCGTAAACATACCTATTCGGATGCGTTGGAACAATTTGTTTGGTCACACGAGGTGCAAAATGAAATTTGCACCACTTTGCAACTTTCAATTGCTTGCATTTGACACTTTTTCCATCAAGTGAAAATAGGACACCACGAGAAAACCACTCCGAGATAATAAAAACCGAGAGAGTTTATTGTAGAGGGGCCCAACATGATCTCGTAGGCTTAGACAAATATTTCGTAAGCACCATGATTTTTGAGTAATACCTCGTCAAAGATTGTTTCCCTTTTGCATTTTGGACCCTTAAGGGATCGAGTCGGTTGAACGTAGCTCAAAGCGATTCCACATGTTTGGGTGCAAAAGAGGACCATTCCTAGCGTAAATGTACCATGCCTAGCATAAATGTACCATGTACTTATAAGAAGATCAATAAAATTCATTGTTTCCTTGCAATTTTCTGTATTTTTACCAGAAATTTGATGTTTCCTTGAACTATATGGTTCCATAGGGGTGATTATGCTCTTTTTTGGATGGAATTTAGTGGGCAGTAGACTTAACTCCATTTTAGTTTTGGTTTGGTTGGATTTCAAGTGATTTTGTGCATTTTAGAAGCCAATTACTAAGGGTCGGTCTATATACCCTATTTTAAGGGTTTTGAGTGCATTAAAATGTCATATTAAGCCTTCCACCCACTGTATGCTTTTGTAACTTGGTGGAAAGGCTTATTTAGGGTTATAAAACATGTGTGAAAATTTTTGTGTGCAAGGGAGGTGAATAGAGGGTTTTTAGGTGATGCCCTAGATGTCAAATGGTGCATTTTTTAGTGGAAAATGGTGGTTTAGTGCTAGGGTTTGAAGAAATCTTTAGGGGAAGCAATCCCTCAACCCTTAAACCCTTAAACCCACTTAGTAAACTCTCTACCCTAATCCCTCAACCCTCTTGACCCT
>VDFB02000003.1:152812081-152916178 GCA_007258455.2 Sequoia sempervirens
TTATATTTCATGTATATAGTTTCATGATGATTGAGAGTGGTTTTGGATCTCTAGGAGTTATAATTCAAATTCTACTTTTTGGAAGATCTTATAATTTTTCAGATAGCCAAATTTTGGTAATCAGCATGTCAAATTTTAGTAATGAGGAGGTCAAATTTTAGTAATCAGCAAGTTGTATCATCTTGTTCTCTCTCTCTCTCTCTCTCTCTCTCTCTCCCTATCTCACTCATTTTTTATCCCTTATGCTTTATGCCTCTCTCACACTCTCTCCTTACCTCTACACTTCTATCTATCTCACCTCTCTCTCCCTCCATCCCTCTCTCTCTCTCTCTCTCTCTCTCTCTCTCTCTCCCAGCTTCCCTCTCTACTCTCTATCTAACCTATCCATCTTTGGCTATCTCTCACCATCCCTCCTCTCTATGTCTTAATCTCTCCACCTTCCTCCTTCCCCCCTCTCTCTCATTCTCTCTATCTCACTTCTCTCTCCCTCTATCCATCCCTCCTTCCCTCTACTTCTATCTATATCTCCCCCTCCCTCCTCTTTCTCCCTCCCTACCTCTTCATCTCTCTCTACTTCTCGTTCCCTCCTCCCCCTCTCTATCTCACCTTCCCTATACACTTCTCTCTCTCTCTTTCTCTCTGTCTCTGTCTCTTTCTCTCTCTCCCTTCCTCCATCCCTCCCTCTCTCCCTCTTAATCTCCCAACCTTCCTCCTTCCCTTTGTGTTTCTCTCTCACACACACTCTCCCTCCCCATCTTTATCTCTCGCTCTCTTCTTCCCTCTCTACTCTCTATCTCACCATTCTCTCTCTCTCTCTCTATCTCTCCCTCTCCCTCCCTCTCTCTCAATCTCCCCACCTCTCTAGTGCATGGAAAAAATTAAAAAATTTATGTATATTTTCCTCGTAATAACATGTTAAATTCAAATGTATTAGAATTTGATAGTTTTCATTTAATGTCAACTACTGTTCTCAATAATAAGGTTATGGAACTGGAGCAAAAGATCAGTTGGGACAGAAGAGTTAGTGAGGAACAGGAAATTCCTTTACCGAGGAAAAGACAGCAACTACAGGAGGATAGATTAACAAGTATTGAATGTAATATGTTCAAGTTTGGACAAAACATAAGGGCCACTGTTGCAAACAACCACAAAATCGCAAGGCATAATACAATCATCATAAATGCGATGGTGGAAAAGCTTGAAAAAAGTCAAAAGGGTTCGCTAGTGGTGGATTTGGATGTGAACAGAGGCGGCAGCAAATCGGCCGGTGAAGGTATTTCGACTCGTACCAGAGCAAACATAAAAAGGAAAACCCCGACTTCTTCACACACGGTTCAAATCCTTAGGCAGGGGTTACAGGATATGCAGAATGTTGAAAAAGAAGCTGAGGAGTTACTGAATAATTTGGAGTAACTTGGTGTTTGGTTTTCTGGTTTTTTTGGGTGGTCCTTTTTTTGGACCCTGCTGTCTTTTGTTGCTGTCGTTTCCTTTTTGGGACAGCTGGTCGGTTGTTGGTACTTTTTATGTTTATCTTTCGTTTGTTTGAACTTCGTGGTTTTAGGTCCCTGTAAAACCTGTTTTTTTCCTTTTCAAAAACTATTGTCTATTTTTTTATCCTTTTCAAAAAAAATTATACCCTTTTGGAGAAAATTCTCTCCTCCAGTGCACCATATATTTTTTTAAAAAATTAATATGTTTTAGTATTTTTTTAATTTCTAATCAGCCTCGTTTTTTATTTTAACAACCTACTTGCATTATTTTTAAAAATATATTAAAACTAATCAAAATATATATATATATATATATATTTGGATTCATCGCTTCGAGCTCTACAAAAGGGTATTTTTAGATTTTTGAAAAAGATAATTTTGACTGAAGAAATATCATGTTCAAGTGGAAAGTTTTAGAAATTTCTAAAAAAAGATGAGGTGGCTGCCAACAAGGATGCCACAAAGTTTCAAGTGAAAGATTTTTGATTGAAACCCTTTCACCTAAAACCTTTTCAGTAAAAAAATTACATACAAATTGAGTCGCATTTTAAAGCGGAAAAGGGAAAATATTATTTTATAGTTTCAGGTGAAAGGGTTTCACCTGAAACTCTATGTGTCACGTCTAGACCATGTAGTTTTGAGTGAAATTTTTTCACTTGAAACTATTTAGTTGGTCAAAAGTGTGACAGGTTTGTGCTTTTACCCCCTAGTACATGCAAAAGCATGTACTCAATTAACTGATACTCAAAATACTACTGTGACTAAGCTATAAACTACCATAAATGATCGAGAGGATAACTATTTTATCCAAACATTTAAATTCATAAGGGTAGAAGAACTAATCTCTATTTCAACTTATTATTCTACCCCATGAAAACCATCAATCATATAAGAAGAAAACAACATAATAACAATATTTATGTAATCTTTGCATGGTAAACAAAACTAGAAGCAACGTGAATTCATTTTGATTATGCATTGGAACAAAGTATTTTCACAAACCATAGAAATTTGAAATATCCTAAATACAAAAATCCTTGAACTTTTCAGCAACTCTCTCTGTCTTTCCACTTATTTTTCCTTCTCTTATCCTTCTTCAATATCCTATTATTTATCCCCATTTTCTTTGCATGTTTCCTAAATATCTCCATATTTCCCATCTCTCATGGGCCATCAAAACCCCATTAACTTCACTTATGTGAAGTAAATACTTAACACCACCACTCCACTCTCCACTATGTGGATTCTTTAGTTCGATGAGCTATCACTTAATTCCCATAGTACTACATTTATTGCCACCTTTTGTGGTATCAACACATGGATAATTCTTTCACAGATATATACATACATATATAGTATAATATCACAAAACAATCTTACTTAACTATTAAATATAAATCTTATATATATACACATAAATCCTAAACATAATCAAATTCATTCATAATCTATTTTTGTTTAATCAATATCTATATCTGAGATAGTTTTGATTATAGGGAAAATTAGGTTTTGAAGGGACTCGAAACCCTTTACAACCGAGGATACAAAATGTTGCAAGAAAGGAATATCAAAAGACCACCACTAGCAACCCAACAACCAAAAAACACAACTGAGCAAGTGTTATATACTAAAATTAAGACAAAAAACAACCAACAACACCCAACAGCCACAAAACAACAAAACAACCTAAAAGAAACCTACACCCAGCAGGAAACAGAAAGCAACAAAGAAAAAACCAGACACTAGTTCAAGCCACTTAGAGTGTTGGCCACCTCAATCTATTGGTTCCTATGCCTCTCGACCATATCCAACAGCACCTTCTTCTCAGCATCAAATGTTTTCTTCCAATCAGCCGACCCTCTGCCAGCAGGACCTTTGTCATCATCCTTAGCAACTTTTTTACCCTTTCCCTTGGCCACATGTATGCTCTTTCACCATAAGCTCAGAGAAATAAACTTGTCCTCTCTGAGCTCACTTATTTTCCTGAAAAGGACTTCCAAGGAGTCTGCACTGTTCTTCACAGAGATATGGCATGCCTGCATTCATTTTTTGATATTTGTATTTATGCCTAAAACCTTGGCTTCCAGAGCCGTCAATCTTTCATCACACAAAGACTTAAAATCATGATAGGAACCTTCAAGTTCCACCATTATGTCTATAAGAATGTCTAGCACCGAACCCTTCAAAACATTCTTCATATTTTCCTTCAAACCTCTGATTTTAATATTAATCTTATTGAACTCCTGTAGAGTCCATTTGGATAATTTAAAGGTACTAGTGGCCCCAAATCTAGCCATATCTAGAGTAAATCATACATGGAGGTAGCATCATCATCAAGGTAAGAAAAGTCCTCAGAAAGAGGATTTACCTTCAAGGGCTCCTATTTGGCTTTTTTCCTTTATGCATACTCCTCATCCAGACCCCTAATATCCTTGTCCTACTCCTCCTTGGGCAAGTCCTGCATGGGAGAATCCTCAATGGCCACTGCCTTATCACCGGAATCCTTATCCTCACCAGCCACATTGGGGTCCTTAGTCGAAACCTCAGAGGTCTTTTTCTTCAAATTAGCAATACACTTTGACAGCCTCCTCGGTTTATCAAACAACCCCACAACATTATCCTATGTCCCCACCTCAAGACCACCACCAACAACATCTTTACCAACAGCCACCTCCGCAAACTTGGGAGAAGAATCACCCGACCCCACCTTCGTGTCCTCACTCTTAGAAAGGGCCAGCTACTTAGCAGTCCTATTGCACTTAGCACCAACCACCTTCCTCTTCTTCGAAGATGTAGTCGCAACCGCAGGAGAAACATCCTCCTCATCTTCGTTTCATTCCTCCTCCTCTGAAAGGGACTCCGAACCCGACGACCCAGACATATCACTTAAAGATTTTTCCTTTCCCTTGATGGTCGAAGCAGGGATAAGAGTCTTGGCATGCTCCATAATCAATAAGATAAGCCCTTCATGGAGGATGGGGCCCTCCTATTCTTCAAATGTGTGTACACCGAGACCTCCAAAGACGATAACAGAAAGAAAGGGAACAAAATGAACAAACCATGTCTGAAATGGTTGAGGAGAGTAAAATGGTGACCAAGAATAGCCCTAAACCTTCCTTCCAGAGTCACGTAATGCATTAGCACCTCAACAACGCTAGCCTAGATTTTCTTGAGGGAAGTTCTCTCATAGCCCCAACTCTCCAATTTGATTAATTGCTTCCGTTCATCATCTTTAAAAAACTGGACCATCACCTCCTCATTACTCTTTTTATCCTTGAAGAACTTCTGACCCACAGTCGGCATCCCAGTAACAGTGGCAACCAAATCCTCATTAACCTCCACCTCCAGATCTTTAACCTTGAGCTTACGATTATGCCAGAAAGAAACAAATTGTGTTGAGGCATTAGGGGCATGCTCGTGCAATCTCTCCAAAAATGGAGTAAAATTCCCATGGCGCAAAATATTCACGAGTTTCTTCTTTCTCTGAATGTCACCACAAGAGTGCAGCTTGATTCAGCTCCTATCACCACCCATGGCTACCAACACAAGACTCACAAAACCCTTGTGAAAAACACTCAACTGAAGACCAGAGAGCAACAAAACACCAGCAAAGCATGCAAAATGAAGGAAGGTAGTAGACCATAAAAGTCGCATCACCTCACCCCACGCCATCATTTCTTAATAAACTCCTAGCTTTCTCAGGAAGGATCGATCCCTCCTCCCATGAATGAAATTCATTTAAGTTGACAACCTTGTTGGCAAAAAAATATGCCAACAAGTTTCCTTCTCAGTAAACGTTAGTGACGTAGGTCTCATCACAAGATTGCAACATGATTATTGTATCCTTAATGAGCTGGTCAACATTCCAACTTAAAGGATGAGTGCCACACAGATAATTTATTATGTTCATGGAGTCGCCTTCCACCCATAATTTGGAGTATCCTTTGGTGATAACATATCTAACACTTATGAACATAGCCTCCGCCTCCGCACAATGATTGGTTCAAGTTCAATGGGAGTGAACATATGATATAGTTATATCATTAGAAAATAATAATTATAAAAAAAGGATGCATATATGCATTTTTATACCAGCATATAAACAATTTCTTATATGGACAGAATGAGCTAGGTTCTCGGTCAACAACTACATTTACCTTTTTGGATAACATTCAAACACGAGATTGAACACATCCAAGAATAATAAGAAGGAAGTAGTTCATAATTTTTTGCATGACAATGTAACTATACTAACAACTTGGTCAAGCATATAATTCAATTAGCTCAAAGCAATCATTCAAATTCAAAGAAACCATGAAATATGCAATGTGTGTGAGAGAGTGTGTGAGAGTGTGTGTGTGTGTGTGTGTGAGAGAGAGAGAGAGAGAGAGTTCTCAATCTTCTCTATCTTATTTTATATTATGGCAGTGAGCCTTTCTTTCTTTTGGTAGTAAGCCCTTTGTATTTGGTGTTGATATTACTTTATATTGTGAGCTAATCCTCAATGTGGTTTTTCCCATCTTGGGTTTTCCATGTAAATTTGGTGTTCTCTTATGCATGGTGGTGATTTGATTCAGTTTTGTTATTTGATTTTCATGCTAAATCATTATAACAGATTAAGGGTTAATTGAATGAATGTGGATCTAAATGTTTGTGAGGGTTTTGAAGCTTTAAGGTACAATTGATTCACCTCCCGCTCAGTTGTCTTGTGCATTCAACATCCACTATGTGGATTCTTTAGTTTGATGAGCTATCACTTAATTCCCATAGTACTCCTACATTTATTGCCACCTTTTGTGGTATCAACACATGGATAATTCTTTCACAAATATATACATACATATACATACATACATACATACATATATATATATATATATATATATATATATATATATATATATATATATATATATTATAATATCACAAAACAATCTTACTTAACTGTTAAATATAAATCTTATATATATATACACATAAATCCTAAACATAATCAAATTCATTCATAATCTATTTTTGTTTAATCAATATCTATATCTGAGATAGTTATATCATTAGAAAATAATAATTATAAAACAAGGATGCATATATGCATTTTATACCAGCATATAAACAATTTCTTATATGGATAGAATGAGTCAGGTTCACGGTCAACAACTGCATTTACCTTTTTGGATAACATTCAAACACAAGATTGAACACATCCGACAACAATAGGAAGGAACCAGTTCATAAATTTTTGCATGACAATGCAACTATACGAACAACTTAAGAACATAATTCAATCAGCTCAAAGCAAGCATTCAAATTCAAAGCAACCATGAAATATACACTCTTTTGTGTGTGTGTGTGTGTGTGTGTGTGTGTGTGTGTGTGTGTGTGTGAGAGAGAGAGAGAGAGAGAGAGAGAGAGTTCTCAATTTTATGGTGGCCTTGGTTTTATTCTTGGATATGCTTCCCTCTCTCAATTGATGCTCTCCCTCCTCATCCTAGAGGGGGAAACACAATCTCCTACATCCACCTAATCAAACGAATTAGATAGTTAGTCCAATAACATATAAATATATCTACATAAACAATTAAAACATAATGTACAACATTCTTTTTCATCTTTATGAAATTCAATTTCATAAGAACGCCAAGACATTCTAATTATTCATAATTCATGTTTTTAGGTTCATAATCAAAATTCAAAGAAAAATATAACATAGTCTAAAGGGCTCAAAAATATGATGTAACACTTTTCTTTATGCTTTTTCATTTTAATGTTAGATCAACCTCAAATTGATATTTATTTAAATAATAAATCTAAAATTTTATCTATTAATTTGGAGTATTTTTTAGATTTAACTATGTAAGTGTTTTTACATCAACATTTTAAAAAACCGTCAATAATCCATCATCAAAATGAAGAAAAAATATATTATTCATTATTTTAGACCAAATTTAAAATAAAAATATATTTTAATAATTAACAAGTCAAATATATTGTGCTTCAACTCTCTTTATCCTCCTTACATTATATCTTTCAATTCTATAGACCAAATTTCATCTTATATAAAATTAATACATCTTAGTTAAATTACTCACACTTTTTCATATATCAAATAAATAACTAAATAAAATGTTTCAATATTATTGACTAAAAAATCAAGAACCACAACAAAAAAACATCACACTAACACATCAATTAAACACAAAGGCTGCATTTAAGAAAAATAAAATTAAAAAATTAGATGATGGTACCAAAAATATTTATTCTTTTCTTCTTTGGCTTCTTGTTTGTAACGATGACGAATTGCATACGTCAGCAAACTCTCCGCCGAAAGTTGTTCCGTGCACCGCCATTATTGTACACTAAAGGACTGATAGCCATATGGCCTTATCATGTGACCGTGATTCCGTACTTCCATACGCCTCTAAGAGTACGTGTCGGCCATTTGGGCGTAAATTATAATTGCATGTCAACTACTAGTCATGTAAACGTTAAAACTACACTATTATAACGTTTTTTAAAGTGCATCAGTCATTGGTGCATGTGAAATGGTCAAATTTGCATACTTTATTCATTTTTCATCATTTTCAGAGATCACAAATATGACTAAATTTATTTTCATTGTCGTAGATTTGATCTTTAAGCTTTTAAAATTCAATTTAAAATTTTCTATCTTGTCAACCATTTATTTAGTCTTTGAAAGTTGACCATGTACACGTTTTGTTGATTTGTGAACTCAATTGTTATATCTAAAAATATTCATTCAACATATATTTGAAATATCATAGTAATATCTAGAACAAAAAGCTTAAAGGATAACTCACTCTTCATTTCTTTGTTTGTGAAATCATCTTATGTATGTTCGTCTATGTTTGTTGTCTTTGAAAATTTTGTTCAATATCAGAAAGTTGATTGTTGAGGAGTTTGATTGAGAAGAACATGACCCTCACAATTGAATAGATTCCTAAAGGTATATGTAAACAACACTAATCCTTACAAGAATTTATATAATATGTGAATTGCTAAATCATTCTCGCAAGTTACATGATCAATTATGTGCATTAGATTAGATTCACAGACACAAAGATCACCCTCACACTGTGTCATTGCTTTGATAACACACAATAAAATATGTAATTTAGTGATAGAAGATAAACATTCAAATCAATAATGAATGGATTCATGGCACTTGGTAAAGCCTTTTATGCCAAAATCAAGGATAAGTACCTATGCAATTCATTTATCTTGTTTATAAATTTAATTTCTATAATTTTCTATGATTAGTTCTTGTTATTTAATTTAAGTCAATTGATTGCTATTTGGTTGTGCATTTATTCAATTAGCCTAGATTAAGTTTTATGTACAAGCATTTTCTCTCTACATTTTGGTGAACTCAATATTCCTTCACACCCTAAGGACCTTAGGATTTTACCTTCTAAATTAGGGTTTTTTAGATTTTGATTTTTTAGTGATGTCTTTTTAGATCTAATTAAGATTTGGTTCTTTTCTTCTATTGCTCTATAAATTTTCTCTCCCTTTAGGGTTTGTGATCATTATGTGACCTTTCTTTCACCCATCCCACACACTCTTATTTTCTTAGATTTGATTTTTCAGATTATGTTCAATCTTTAAAAACTAAGTTTATAAGAATACTTCCAAATAGATTCCTAGTGCTAACTCTCTTCCAAACCTTTTAAGCATTGTATATAATTTGAGAATGTTGAAAGAATGAAGAAGGTTGTCACTAATGAGTTGGCATTGATGTCAACACTACATATTGAACATCAAAATAGTATGAAGGATGTTTATAGAAGAGTTATTATGCAAAAGGGTTTTTGCTAAGTGTTTACACCAACAACTTCAACACATTGTTTCGTCTAGTATTTTGGTTCGCATTGTTTTCCCTGTCAGATCTACTTATGTGGTTCTACTATGTTGTTCATGGATATCACTGGCATCTAATTTCAAAATTTCAGTTGTTTTGGATAAGTGGTTCAAAAGTTGCAAGTAACAAAAGTTCGACAGATATATGGTTTACACAGTTTTCTGTGTACTGGCTATTACCTAACTAGTCTACATTCCTTCATGGATTTGAGATAGTCTTTGCTATTTTAGGATAATATCTACAAGTGTCAACACATTGTATTTTCTAGTTGGCATGACATTTTGTGGTCCACATAACCAATGGTGATGATCAGTTGGAGAATTTTACATTTTGGTTCCATGATTGGTCGATTTAAGGTATGCAAAGAATTATGAAGATTAAATATGTCTTGCTAATGGAAAAGGGAGTTTTTATAGGTCCACACCGATCTATATTGCTTTTTTTTGGTGCGAAGGAAATTTTGGTTTGAATTGGGTGCCAACAAAGCATGTTTTATATAATTTGAGGCTACATCTAATTAGGCCAACCTAATTGATGTTTGTGATAGAGTTTAGTACATATACAAGGTTGATTTGAGTTGATGAAGGAAGATCTAATATATACATGATCCAAATGCAAGCAATGATGCGAAGTTTTGTAGAATTGTGCAAATAAGTTAGAAAAGGTGTGAGAATATAGAGCAGAGCAGAGATTTATAATATGAGTTGATTAGAGTGTGTTATGAGCTTCAAAGGAACTGAATCCAACATATGTTAGATGTATTTTCCTCAGTTCAAGTTCTAGTTGTGAAGCCACCTCTTTCTATCTTTCTTTTCTCTATGAATAGTGAGTTCACTTGGACAATGAGTCCACCTAGCAGTGAGCCTTTCTGTAATATCTTATAACTAGTTATAACATATTGTGAGTTAATCCTCATCATGGTTTTTCCCATCTTGGGTTTTCTACGTAAAACTATGGTGTTCATGTGTTGTGTGTTATGGATTGTCCATGCTTTCATTCCTTATATTTGTTAAGTGTGCCTTGGAAATTGGATGGTTTAATAGAATACTGATTCACTCCCCCTCTTAGTATTTTGTGTGTTCAACAATTGGTATCAGAGCTTGGTTCCTTGGAAGAAGCTTGACCACTTTGGGAAGATCTTGGAATTTGAACACATGGCTCCAGGAGTGGTTTTTGCTATTGGATACACAAAAGAAGATTGCATGTTTGAAAAAGATGGAGAACTCAAACTTTCTCTTGAAGACAGACAAAATTAAAGTTGAAAATAGAGATTTAAAGGAAAATATTAAAGAAGAAAATGACTACATCAAAAAATTGAGAGAGAAAATCAAAAAATTCATAGAAAAACATAAGGAGGTCAATGAACAATTGAAACAAGAAAATGAGAACATCACTGGACTAAAAGTGCAAGTGGAAGAAAAAAGGAGAATTGAGGAATGTCTGAATGCAATGGTAAAAAGAAAGACTGATGAGTGCACAAGGCTTGAACAAGAAGTGGTAAATCTGAGAACGGATCTAGAGAAATCAAAAATTCATGAGGAAAAACTCAAGACAAGTTCTGCAATGCTTGATGAGTTAATTACAAGATAGAAAGCATCCAAAGACAAAGGTGGTTTAGGAATTTAAAAGGAGAAAGATCAAAAGCAGATCAGATACCTAATGTAGAGAAGATTGAAGAAAAGAATAATAGTGGCAAGTTCCAAAAATCCAAGAAACAATACTAGAAGACCCCCCATCAGACAACCAAATGCTCAAAAGTACCCATATTTTAATGGAATTTTCTATTTATGCAATAATTTTGGACATAGAGCAATTGAATGTAGAAGCAAAATGAATCAGAATATTCCATCTTTTACTGGTCAATGCTTTACATGTAAGAGATTTGGGCATAGAGAAAATGAATGTAGAAGTCAAATGATGAATGCATACAATAGTGATAGAATGATTCAATCTTTCAATGGTTACTACTATACATGTTGTGGATTTGGACACAAAGCTAATAAATGCAGATTCAAAATTATGAAAGGAATAATGCTCAGATAATTATCATATGCAACAGTTGCAATAGACCTAGACATATTGCTAGATTTTGTAGAAATTCAAGAAAGGATAATTCGATAAAGAGAAATAAACTAGTTAAAAAGATTGATCTGACTAAAGTAAAGAAGGAAATGGAAAATATTTGGAGAAAGAAAGAAGAACCTGAGAACAAGGAAGAATCAGAGACTACAAATGAATCTGTACCACCCTCCGATGCAGATAATTCCTTTGGGAATTGAACCTAGGCATTGGCTTAGGGGGAGCAATAACAAAAAATCACATAACCCCCTACCGATATGAGGTGTCATGGCTTGGCATGAAGATTTAAAATAGAGATGGATAGAATGGATCTTTTGGAGAAAACTCTAGAAGAAAATATTTAGTTGTGGAGATTTGTGGAGTGATTTGAGGTTTTCTATTGCTCAGAGAAAGTTTTACCAACTTTATTGTTTGGTGAATTAAATGTGAATTTAGGGCAGAATTGAAGGAATTATATACCTATCCTTTGTTGATTTCATTCACCTTTATGCATTTGGAGAAAGTAGTGTGAATTGAAGCGAGTTCAAAATTTTGAAGGTGATTTGAGAAGTAGAGTATCCAAACCCTAATTTTGGTTAAGCAAGAAATAGGTACTTATCGTTGTCCAAAGAAAAAATAGAATTTGTGTTTCAAAGAATTTGAATTTGGTAGAGATGGAAACACCTATAGTGGTAAATGTGAGTGAGAAACCTCGGCTTAAATTCAAGAAATATCCCATGAAAGTGTTTGAGAACAACTTGCTTAGAGATTTTTTGAGTATTCCATATAGGGTTTTTCCCACTAAGGACATTAGGGCATACATCCACTGGAAGATGGAAGAATACAACCATACAAAAATTATAGACCTATGGATAGGCCAACTGACTAGAGATAATTTTGACATCAAACATGAGTATGAAAACCTAGTGAAGAAGAAACTTGATGTCTGGTAGATGTTTCCATGCTTCGTCTATGACGATGATCTTTAGTATGTGAGAATAGCATTAAGTAGAGTGCATGACAAATTCTTATGGAATGATATGACTAACTAGTTTGATAACTAAGGAAGTCATAAGGGAGATTACTAGAATTTGTGACACCAGACCTGTACCTATGCTAAAATCTATAAAGAACAAGGATGTAATGGAACTAACAGGAGCCACATTTGACCAAAGGGCTCTCATTGTGAACACTATATAGAATCATGTAGTAAAATATGTAGCAATGGTCATTGGATATAAGATATAATATACCAACAAAGAGAATTTTATGTTTGATACAGTAATTCATGTAGCCCATGAAATCGTGGAAAAGGGAGAGGACTATGACTTGTGTGAGTTTCTTTGGCAAAAATTTTTTGACAACTTGAAGCAAACTAAAGATAAAAAATACCCCTTCAAATTTGGTTTTTTGGTAGTTTGTTTGTTGTTCTATTTTCTAAGGGAGCTTCCAGGAAGAAGAAATATTACATGGAGTAAAAGCAAGCCTATATCCCATCAAATATTTGAACATCTACACAACATTGGTGATATGAAAGCTCAAGATGAGGCACTCACTACTTTCTTTGAGGCATTTCAGAAGAGAATGCATGAATGAGAGAGGATCCCTAAGTCTATGGTGGAAAAATATCGAGATGATATCACATTTTTGGTCAAAACTGATGAATGCATCATTGAAGTTGAGGAACCCAAAACTGTCTAGATTCAACCACTTGGATATGAGATCAATAAAAATGAATTTGATGGTTATGTTGGTATCTTAATGAATAGTCCTAAGGACCATACACAAGAAGTACATGGAACATATGAGGAGAAATCCCTGAAAGAGCACATGGAACTGAAAAAGCTTGAAATAAAGAAGGAAAAAAAATGGTACATGATTATTTCAAGGACAAGGGACTCATAGATGAAGACTTACAAAAATTAAAAGCAATTGTAGAAAGAGAATCAAGCACATCAAGTGGGACCACCAGACCTAGAAGATCTAGAAGAACTGCTTCCACTATTCCCCCTAGTACTCAGCATCCCTCTAGATCAGTTTCTACCTCTAGTAGAACCAAGAGAACGAAGACCAATGCTCCAATAACAAAAGAACTTCAGGAGGAAGAGGCCACAAGGACTAGAAAGAGGAAGAAAACTACTCTGGTTGTCTCTACTACCACTACATCAAAAAGAATAAAAGAAAATATAGGAGAGAAAAGGACGTGCGTGTATAGTTTGAGGAAGAAGAAGAGGATGAAGATTCCTCATTGATCCAAAAAGGAAGTGGCACTATTTCAAAGAAACAAAGTAGATATTTCTGAAACTTTTGATGAAGAAGAAGTTGAGAAAGAAAAGGAATCCTTTCAGATACATGTACATAAGCAGGTGAAGGAAAGGAAGAAAAAGAGATCATACATAGAAAAACTAGAGAAGAAAAAGAAGACATATCCGGAAAGACCGCACAGTCCAATGAAGATGGACTCATTTTTCAAAGGTATGTTGCATCATGATATGTTGGAAGAAACTACCGCATTATATGAAAAGGAGAATGAGGAGAATAGATCCACAATAATAGAAGCAATCATTAAATTTATTATCACAATGGAGGCAGATATGGAGAACATTAGGAAGAAAGTTCATGATATTGTATGGAAACTCTTGTTGGAGAGAAGAAAATAAGCCAATGAAAGGGAAGAGAAGCTCATATCAGATGTTGTGGAGAAAATTGGATTCTCCTTATTTGATGGTGACAAGGCCACACTATCCCAAGTACTCAACGAAGAATTCAGAACAAAACAAAGGGTCACACTTCAAATGGGAGGAAATCAAGATCAAATTGAGAAAATGCAGAAGGAAATAGAAGAAAAGGTTACTGATATTGCACAGAAGTATGATATGATTCCCATTGCCTCTACCAACAAGGGACAAGATCATGCTAATGAAAAAATAGGTGCTATTGATATAGATGAAAATCTCGATAATATCCCTCTGGATACAGATGAACCGATGCAAGAGATTGTTGAAGATGAGAATATTGTTGAGATCGGAGAGGAGAATGCAAAGGATGATACTTCTATTCATCTAGTAACTCAGGAGACTACAAATCAAGGGAACTTGGAGATATTTTTTCCTCTAATAGATACATAAGAGAACATAGGAAAAGGCGAGGAGCATGATACAGTCAATGAGAAAAGGCATGAGGATGAAAAGAATCAGGAAAGAGAGAATGTAAATTAGAAGGAAGAAGAAGGAGATAAAAATGAAGATAATGAGCAAGGAAAGAAGGATAGGGATGAAGGAGATGAAGACAAAGATAAAGAAAAGATCTTTGATGATGAAGAAGAAGTTTTTGATACCGGAAAGAATGAAGAAGCAGAGAAGTCTGAGGATTTACCTAATCCCTCCAGTGAATCCTCCTCCGGTAATCCTTTAGAAGGTTTGTTGTCTGAACAATTGAAGTTTCAACTAGTTGTTTCCTCCCAATTGTTTTAGTTGCCCATGCAATAGGGTAGTGTTGAATTAGACAAGATATCCCCTATACACAAATTGTAGCGAAGTGATGTATTTAATGCATCAACAAGAAAAGAAATCATTGAAACATATCAAAAGAGTAGTGAATTAATAGATGAAGTTGTAAAATTAGTACATGAGATCATCTTAGGAACTCATGTTGATACATCCTTACTTGTGGTGGAAAATTTCAAATTGATGTTTGACTCCTTTAAGGAATATGCCACCGAATTGAAAAGACCAGTAGAAACAAAGGTTGAGTCAAGGATTAAAGAGAAGAAGCTAATGGATATCACAGAAAAATGTGCATTTACAGATACAAAAGTTGAAGAATGCTTGAAGGAAGTGTTAGTCTATGAGGATGGTGCAAAAACATTGTTTTTGTATTGCATGAAGTGTTCAAATGCCACACAAGGGATAAAAGATGAGATGAACTCGATTGAGTCCTAGATAGATAATGCATCAAAAGCCTATGATTCAACACTGAACAAAGATGATAAGATGTGGACTACTATAGTGGACTTTCATGACAGATTCTTCACTTTACAAAGCTAGAAGGAAGAGATTATCAAGCAGCTTATGAATCTAAGGGACTTGGTAAAAACAAAGTATATACCTATCTCAAGCTCTCTTGCTAGTACTGAAAAAATCTCAAAGTTAAACCTTACCCCTAGTATTGTAGAAGAAGGAGAAGAAACACTAATAGAGCTTGAGTCTCTACACAAAATGCTTGTAGCAGAAAAGAAGATCTAGGAAGAAGGAAAATCTACTTGGCAAGCTATCTTTCAGAAGCTTCAAGGGTCAACATCCTTGGGTTGACCATTTCTATTTCTATATATCTTTCAATTTTTCATGTTTTTAGATTCTTTGTACATATGTAGATGTATTAGGATTTTTTTTTTGTTAGCTTCCTAAGGGGGAGCTAGTTCAATTTGTACATATGTCTTGTGAGGAACACCCTTTTCCCTTGATGTCAAAGGGGGAGAGATACTTGTGGAGAAATGTTTTGTTTTGGCACATATTGCCATCAATGACAAAGGGGGAGATTGTTGAAAGAATGAAGAAAGTTTTCATTAATGAGTTATCATTGATGTCAACACTACATATTAAACATCAAAATGTTATGAAGGATTTTTATAGAAGAGTTATTCTACAAAAGGGTTTTTGCTAAGTGTCTACACCAACAGCTTCAACACATTGTGCCCTCTGGTATTTTGGTTTGCATTTGTTTGCCATGTTAGAACTACTTATGCGGTTCTAGTATGTTGTTCATGGATATCACTAGCATCTTATTTTAGAATTTTAGTTTTTTTGGATAAGTTTTTCAAAAGTTGCAATTAACAAAAGTTTGGTAGATATGATTTACACAGTTTTTTGTGTGTTGGCTATTACCTAACTAGTCTGCATTTCTCTAAGGATTTGAGTTAATATTTTTTTTATTTTGGGAGAATGTTTACAAGTGTTAGCACATTGTATTTTCTAGTTGGCATGACATTTTGTGGTCCACATATCCTAATATGGTGATGATCAATTGGAGAATTTTA
Source organism: Sequoia sempervirens (assembly GCA_007258455.2). Taxonomy (NCBI): domain Eukaryota; kingdom Viridiplantae; phylum Streptophyta; class Pinopsida; order Cupressales; family Cupressaceae; genus Sequoia; species Sequoia sempervirens. Next base: position 152,828,544 of record VDFB02000003.1, read on the forward strand.
CTTTTTGGTTCTATGCTTGGTCGACTTAAGGTATGCAAAGAATTATGAAGATTAAATATGTGTTGCAAATGGAAAAAGGGAGTTGTTATAGGTCCACACCAACCTATATTGCTTATGTTTTTGGTGCGAAGGTGATTTTGGTTTGAATTGGGTGCCGACAAGGTAGGTTTTGTATAATTTGAGGCTACATCTAATTAGGCCGACCTAATTGATGTTTGTGATGGATTTTATTACATATACAAGGTTGATTTGATTTGATGAATGCAAATCTAATATATACATGATCCAAATGAAAGCAGTGATGTAAAGTTTTGTAGAATTGTGTGAATAAGTTGTGAGTATTGAGAAAAGGTGTGAGAATACAGAGCAGAGCAGAGACTTATAATCCACTCACTAATTAGAGTGTGTTATGAGCTTCAAAGGAACTGAATCCAACATATGTTAGATGTATTTTCCTCAGTTCAAATTTTGGTTGTGAAGCCACCTCTTTCTATCTTTCTTTTCTTTGTGAATAGTGAGTTCACTTGGATAGTGAGTCCACCTAGCATTGAGCCTTTTTGTAATATCTTATAACCAGTTATAACATATTGTGAGTTAATCCTCACTGTGGTTTTTACCGTCTTGGGTTTTCCACGTAAAAATCTGGTGTTCATGTGTTTTTTGTGTTATGGATTGCTCATTCTTTCATTCCTTATAATTGTTAAGTATGCTTTGGAAATTAGATGGTTAATAATTGGATGGTTTAATAGAATACTAATTCACCCCCCCTCTCAGTATTTTGTGTGTTCAACAGAGAACACATGGAAAATATATACAACATGCTAAAGATCATATAAACATAATGGAAGAACTAAAGCAAGACAACACACACACACACACACACTACAAGAACGAATAGGCATGGTATGAAACTAGATAAAACCTTTAAATGAGTGAAAAAAATATAAAAAATAACGTGCTTCAACATCTCACTCAATCTACCAAGTATCAAATACATTGATTATAACACCCTTAGCTTAATCAAAGCCTTCATAATTCGTGCAAATAACACCTCTATCCCTACTTGTCTTTTGGAACTATGAAAAGCTATCCAATTGATCTTATCAAAATAAAAACCCGTAATATCATTTTGAAGAACTGATAACAAAAAATATGGCTTTCCATTAATACCATCCTCATATCTGTTATTGATACCGAACATGAGGAAATTTCATTCATTGTGCCTTCTAAACTTCTAAAATCATATACATCTTGTGTTGTGTTCATATCAAAGCATGTATGTTTTTTTAAAGTAAGAGTTTGTAATGGTGATTATGAATTTCTAGAGAAAATGAACATTCTCCATGGCATTTAACATGTTCACCTTCCTAATTCAAGCAACAAACTTTCCAAACTTGTGTTTTCAAACTATGCCCAGCTTTTACAACTTAATTGAAGCTAAAGATAAATTTTCTAGACCACCCTTGCTTCACTTGAAACCACTTCATTTATAACATTCATTTTTTCCAAGTATTTCACTAAAGAAATAAGTTTTCTATATTGCTCAATAACTTTTATATACCAATAGAGAATGCTTCCAAGACCTTCAAGATCCAAAAATGAATGAATTAAACTTTGGACCACTCCTCCACACTAATAATGAAGATTTATGAACTAATCAAGTTTGGAAACTTTTTTCCCACATTCTCTCTTAACATCCACTTGGCCTTACTAAGCAATTTCCCTATCATTTTGATTAACCATGACTCCTACTCACCATTCCTAGTATACATCACCTTCTTGTCAAGAATAAATCATTTTCTAACTCTTCCATCTACTTAGGTGAAAAATCATCCAATGATGGGGAAAAAAATTGATCTTTCTCTTTACCTAAGATAGATGGATCAAACAAATACAAATTTTCAAAATTTATCACTAAGAAGTTCTTCATCTACTCAAACAAATTCAAATGGAAGTTCTTTTCCTACCTATTCTATGATCTTAAATGGAATATACCTTTATGTATTTATCTTATATGAAGGTTTTTGTTAAGTCCCTCTTTGATGTAGGAGAATCTGAGTTCACAAGAAATCTCGTGTCACCCAAAAATATTTCCTATTTTCGTTTTCACTTTACCTTATTTTTGTTGTTGTGTAGTTGGTTTTTGGTGATTTTTTGAGAGATATTTTAGGTTGATTTATTTTCAAGTAAGATATTCACCTTGCAGATAAGCCAAAAGGGTGTCTCTAGTTCAAATTTAGTGGAAATTGGACATAAATTGGCAAAGTTATGGGCAGTTGAAGCTTGGACCTACCTTGGAATAAATCAGGGCTATGTAGTGTTCTAGGAACCTTGAGAACCAATGACAAGTTCCAATTCCTAATACAAGCCTTGATAAGAAAATCAAAGAAATAGTTTGTTCTAGGAACCAACTGCTAACAAGTTTCAATTCCCACTACATGAGGCCTAACAAGTTCCTGGTATCATCTTCATCCCCTTGATAACTTAGAAAAAAGTAGGAATGCTTAAAATTTTGAAGATTCAAATAGTTCCTAAGGGAGTGGCAGCCTCCCATGATATGGAACAATTATAGTTCCTAGTGGCATCATTGGTAGTTCTAGTTCTTGTTGGGATCGCTAGATAGTCTCTTAGACTTAGCTTTTCTATGAAGATTCATATTACAAAGCACATAAGAGTTCTAGGAAGCATCCAAACTCTCAAATGTTCCAATTCCTAATAGCATCACCTACACTTTCCAAGATTTAGTGTCTCGCAATATTCATCTTGAGTTTGAGAGGTCCTAAAGAGGTAGGAACTTTTGATAAAGTGTGTGGTTTTTGATGAGGTTAGAACCCCCAACCAAAAGATACAATAAACATTCATAAGTTCCCACAAACACAAGAACAAATTCTACCAACACTTAGTTTGGGAAGTAAAAATGTTTGACAAAGAAATAAGATAAATGACATTTTGAGAGTTCCTAAGGAGGGTAAGTGTAGAAAAATGAGGGACCAAAGAGTGGTCGTGACACCACTTTTTGGTCCCATGCAAGACATATAAAATGCTCATGTTATGACTTGGTAGTGACCAAACCTAGGTTTGGTTACTATCAAGACATAACACGAGTGTGTTATAATGCACTTGCATTTCCAAGAAGAAAAACAGTCTTTCTCTTCCCATCTCTCTCTACCTACTTATATAGATCACACTCTCCCTCTTCCTAAAACTATATAAATAAAATAAGAATTTAAGTATAAGTGACATTTGCATATGAATATTTACTTCCTTATATTTTAAGTTATATTTCATTTATATAGTTTCAAGATGTTTGAGAATGGTTTCATATCTCTAGGAGCTATAATGTACATTCTAGGTTTTGGAAGATCTTATAATTTCTCAGACTTAGTCAAATTTTTGAAATTAATAGGCTCTTGTCACCATGCAATTATCTAAGGGTAGTTATAGTTATTCAAAAGCATCATCATTCCTCTCCCTAGAAATCAAAAGGCCTATTATTATGCAAGAGACCAAAAAGTGGGAGGGACAAGCCCCACCACACCCCTCGTCAAGTACTAAGATCCAAACATAATTAAATAAAACCTCTAAATCAAGAAGATAATCAAGCTCCATTACAAGCACTTCCTCCTTGCCTCTCTCTATCTTTATTTGTCCCTCTACCTCTCTTTATCTCTCTATCTATTTATCTCCCTTTACCTCTATCTTCATATCTACCTTTATCTTCCACTCTTCATCTCTATCTCTACATACCTCTCCCTCTCTCTATTCATCCCTCACTCTCATCCCTTTTCTTAGACTTGTATATCTATATATTTATTTTTCTCTCTCTATCTATCTCCTATCTCTTTCTCTCCATATATTTCATTTTATCTCTCCCTCTCTTTATCTCTATCTCCTTATCTCTCCATATCACTCTACCCCTATCTATCTATATCTAGACCTATCTCTCTACCTCTCCCTCCCTCCTTCCCTCTCTACTTCTATATCTCTCCATATCCCTCTAGATGTCTCGTTATCTCTCTCTCTCTACTTATCTTACCTAGCCTCTCTCCCTCCCTCATTCCATCTCTACTTCTCTCTCTCTCACTATCCCTCTAGATATATCTCTCTATCTATCCATCTTTCCCAAGTTATACCTGTAGACACCTAAAATTATCTGAACCTACCACGCATATTGATTCGCCTTTTAATATCATTTTCCTCATTATCATATAATTCCTCATTTTAATTAAATAATTTCCAATTATTTGATTAAATTCACTATTTTTCTCTATTAATTGAATAATTAACATTATTTGATTAATTCATCATTTCTCGTTAATCTCCCTTAGATTAAATAATTGTTATTATTTAATTAAAGTCTATTTTCCCTCTCCCCACCATAATTAAATAATTTTTATTATTTAATTAAATTCTATTTTTTCTTGAATCTCACTTAATTAAATAATTTTGAATTATTTAATTTAACATACTAATTCTTTCTCATCGTCACAATTAAATAATTTTCTTAATTATTTAATTTCCTAATTTTCCTCCAACTTACACAAAGCATATTTATTTTTCAAAAAAAGAATATTCCTTTTTCAAAATATCTTCTTTTCTTCAAAATATCCAAATCACATATTCCCTACAAAAAGAATATTCCATAATTCAAATTCAAATTTAAATAGATATTTTCCCTCCAAAATATCTTTAACCAATTTTCCATGAAAATAGAGATATTTTGGGCTCTCATTCATCCTCCACTCTTGGTCTCCTTGATTTCCTCTCATCCATTGATCTTCAAATTTAATCTCCATGTTGATTAGATATCTACAAATCTATAAAACAAGTCATGCCTTCATTAAAGTCATTCACAATCTTGAGCATATTCATAATTTTCATGAGCTTAGGCGTTCTTGAATTCTTAAGCAATTTGAGCATCCTTTTGTGAATCAAATCATCGTATTAGCGTTTGCAATCATGTATTATGATTAATATATCAATCCACATACATTTGGAGCATAATCCACAATGGGATTGAAGGTTTACATTGTTTCTTTGATTTAATTGTCATTTGAATTGGTTTTCTAATATTTGTTTGAATCTTTGAAGCAATGTTTTCCTAATTTCATTGAGTATGGGCAATATGATCTCTTTCTTTGTGGGTTTTGATGTTCTACTAACCCCTATTTCTTAATTTTTTATTTTGATTAATACCCATTATTCCCCTACAAAATTTTGGCATGCCCGATAGGACCCACATAACTGATTTAACATTTTCTTGAGTTTTTTTTACCTACAAGTTACAAAGGCACTTTTGCAAAATCACATATTTTTTTACCCACAATGATTCTTTTGTGAAGATTCAACGCATATGCGAGAATACAACAATGCTTTTGATCTAATCCGATGCATTTGACTGATATTATCTTCTACTTGTTCTTGTAAGTTACAATGATGTGTGTGACTATAATTCGATGCTTATGAATGATATACAATGATGTGTTTGCCCTGTTTCAATGCTTCTATTTTGACACCTATGTTCTCTATGTTGAATATTAAATTGGTGCATTTGTTTGGAGTCAACACTTTTATGTTTTTACAACAACACATTTGTAGAGAATCGATGCTCCTATCTGGTATAACTTGACACGTTTTCTCTATTAGGGTTTCCAATTTATTTTCAAATCTTTATTTTGTTTAACCCTAATATGTTCCTATTTATTGGTCTTCATTTTTTAGCTAACATTTACATGTGTGGCATACGTTAGGAGAAGACTAAATTACAAAACTACTAATAATTTTTCTTGTAAGTTTTTTTATTCTAGTTTTCACATTTCAATTTGGTGCTCTTAAAATGAACAACAAATTCCACATTTTCTTTTGGTGCTCCTAAAATTGAACCCACAACTTGCATATTTCAATTTGGTGCTCCTAAAATTGTACCCACAATTTGCATATTTCAATTTGGTGCTCCTAAAATTAAACCCACAACTTGCATATTTCAATTTAGTGCTCTTAAAATGAACAACACCTTGCACATTTGATTTTGGTGTATTAAAATTGAACCAACAACTTTCATCTTTGAATTTGGTGCACTAAAATAAATTATATGTTGTGTTTGGTAAGTGAGTGTTTGTGTATGCTCTTTCCTTGTGCTTCGTGTGATCTTGGAAATCAAAAGCACCATTAGTTTGAAATCTTGTTTTGTACACCTGAGGTGTGATTTTATGTATATGCTCCTCCCTCACAAATCTTAAGAATGATCTTGGGAATCAGAAAAACGTCATTACCATTTAATTCAATTAGGATGCCTTCTTGTGGATTTCATCACCTCAAGTTTTACCTCAACCACGTTTTCAAGTGGGGTATATAGATGGGGAGAACAAAATTTGTACCCCAAGGTGTGGCTAGCGTCCTTCAAGCCAAGCCTCATGACCCTCAATCTATCGAGACATGTATATGTGATGAGGAAAGGGAGATCCCCTTGACTCTTTCATCCACGGATGGGCTCATTATTCACTGATCCCTCACTATGAACCTTGTTTATTAGTAGCCTTTAATACTTTCAACCATTAGCTTGGGATAATGCAACATATAGTATCATGCATGAAGTAACTCATCATGTACTTCCCCTTGTTGAGGTGACCGACACTCCTTGATTTGGACCTTATCCTTTTTAAGGTGAGAGGTGCAAAGGTGGTACATGATTTGAACGTATACTCTAGTCACCCATTCATTGTGGAGGTATTTACTCTGGAAGATGAGGTTATCCTATGTTATTACACTTGATCTATTACTAACTAGGTTGTGTATCTTTGGCGTGTTTTCATTGTTCAAATACTTGTGACACCAAATAACATGCTCTTGTTGAAGAAGACATGCAAAATCTATCCACAAATCCTTGGAGTGAGTCCTCTATGTTATTCTTTGTTGTTTTTATCACTTGCTAGATAGGATAAACAAAAAATCAGTCATTAAACAATCAAGAAATTTCAAATCCCTAGATGTATTTAGGTCAAAATTGTAAAAACCCAGTCTTTGAGTCAAATTGGTGCTTTTCACTATCATCCTACATTGCTTTTGTTTGCATCTTGATGCATTTGATTTTTCATATTGATGTTTCTATTTGTAAATTGACGCTTCTATGTAACTCAACACTTCTATACGACTTGATGCTTCTATCTCAAAAAAGTTCTTTGTCAAAATCCTAAAAAATAGTATAGTGACATGTTTAATTGTCATACAATTGTGCGTTTTCCAATAAAGTTGTTCTTTTGAAAATCTTGTCGGTTCTATCAAGGGTAGTGCACCGCTTCTATTAGTTAAATCAATGAGTTTGTAGAGATGCATTTGATTATTAGTCACAAAACACCAAAATTCTTAAAAATATTAGATTCCTAATTTCAACCAATAGTCAATATAGGACCAGAGACATGTTCAAAACAAACTTGTAGTCATCACCACTATCCAAAATAATAGCATATAATGTTTTATCTTCATCCCATATCATTCGTTCATTTTGGACTTCTTTAAACACCTCCTAGTTATCTTTGGATCAAAATCAGTTAATTCAAACATCAAACTAGAAAAAACAATTCATCCAAAACAACAACCTACATTTGACATTGTTCATTTGATTTAGATCTCCATATCCCATCCCCTAGTTCAGCTTCTTTCTTGAAAAATAGTCTTCTTTTCAAGTATCTAGTTAAATTAGCGTCAAATATTTGTGAGAAAACTTGCTTAGTCATCATTGTCTACTTCTAAATGGGTAACTTCATTATCCTTTTCCTTCACTTGAACTCATTAGTCTAGGAAAAGAAAGGATTATTGTCAAACATCTATCAACACAAGATCTAGTCAAACAACTTTTTCTAAATTAAAGGTTTTCATATCTTCCGCCCATCCAAACATCACCAAAACATTGGTCCAAGCTTGCTTAGGTGTCATTATTAGTCCAAATTGAAAAAAATCAAAAACAATCCACCCAAACATGTACCAAAATCATCTCCATCCAACTTCGCATCCCACATCTCATAGGATAACTACAAATTTTATGCCTGCAATGAGGTCTCAACATAAAAAAAATGGAATCTAATCCTAGTAGATTAGATAGTGTACCCACTACCATGAGTTCTACCAAAACAACCCTAGGAATGTCTAGTGTCGAATTTGATCCTAGAGGATATAGTACTCCAATACAAACCCAAACATCCCAAGATTAAACGATCATCATACAAGACATCACTCACAAAAATAAAGGATTCGCAGAGTTCACTAGGGAACAAATCCTTGAAATGCAACAAGACCCATCTTTGGCTAGGGCACTTGATGCCTTGTTAGCTACTAAACCTAATCTATACTTATTAAAACTTTCACAAGAAGGTGCCAAACTACTCGCTAACTTTGATGTCAATAGACTCGGGGAACAAGCCCTTACACATTCTTTAACATCAATGAATCATCCATATGAAAATGAACCCTTGGTACATCGTGTTATATAATCAATACTAGGACCTCCTCTACCAAATTCACTAGGTCAAACTATGGTACCTCCATTTGAAAAATATTTGACAAAATTTTCAAGACAATACATAAATCCATTGTTTCATAATCAAGGTCTAGGATATAAAACAAACCTAGGTTTTCAAAACACAAACATCCCACCAACTACAACATACACAAAACAACCTGATCCCAACATTACAAATCTGAACACAATGAATTATGGGGCTAATCCATTTACAACACCACCTTTAAATAATATACACCAAGGTTTCCCTAACATACAACATCAATCAAATCCATAACACCAATCCACACATCAAAAAACTCCACAACATCAATCAACTCAACCTACACATCAAGAAAAACAAACCCAAACAAATCAATCAACTCCACAACAACAAGCCACACATCAATACATATCCCAACTATTGGCCCATGTTTTTCATTGTGTTAAAAGATCAATCTATCAATGCATGATACAATGATAGAGACATGGATCACGCGCATGGGAGGCAGTTATTCCCTTGTCACAAATCTTGAGGGGAGTGTTGACCATCTTCCAACAATCTCCCCCTAAAAATTACCTGAGGAGATTCGAACCCATGACCCAACGCTCTGATACCAATTTTTTTCCCACGTTTGTCATTGCATCAAAATATTGATCTATCAATTCCCAATACAAATGGTAGAGACATGGATCGCATGGGAGGTGGTTAGTCCCTTGTCGTGAATCTCGAGGGGAGTGTTGACCATCTACCAACACCAACAACCATCCACACATCAATACATCTCACAAAAACTCCTATACCACAACAACAACAATACCATCAATACATCACCTCGCAACAACAAACAACACAACAACAAAATGTTTCTTATCAACAATAATTACTCACACAACAACAAATAATCACACAACAAAACTCATAACAAAATCTCCAACATCCACAATACATCTAGTACCAACCACAAAACCCTCAACAACACTTCTTTCCACAACATCAATACAGTCCATACAATATACCCCCACAATAACAAAATGATCCACAATACCAAATAAACCCTCAACCTCAACCCACTCCATACAATCCATATGACATGACATCTAATATCCTCCCTTATCAAAATATGATATATAGTTCATCCAAGATCCCTCAATACAAAACATATAACCCATCACAAAATAATCCCCCTACCGATATAACAATGTAAATCTATTTAGCTTAACACATAAGATCCATGATATAAAAATGGGAGCAACTAAGAAATCATGTGCTATCCAAGATCTATGTCCCTATCCATTTGATAAGAGCATAATAATGATATTGTTTCCCCTAACTTTGAGATACCGAAGTTTGACAAGTACAAGGGATGTGGTAATCTAGAAGAATACATATGAGAATCCTACATAGTTTGTCTAGAGGTGTCTTACAATGATACATATCTCATGTGCCTCTTTCCAAGAAGCTTAGTTGGACAAGAAATTGAATGGTTCTCACACTTACCCCTAGACAATAAGACATTTCAAGAGATTATAGAGTAATTTATCAAAAATTCCTCCTATAATATGGATGCGGAAGTCACTTTAAATGACTTAAATCTTGTAAAAAAAATGGAGAAACCTTCGCTTCCTTTCTATAAATATGGAGACATAAAGTGAGAAAATTTAAATATCCTATTCTAGAGAAACAACAAGTAGACATTCTCATGAATAATCTAAACAAAAAAATTGGATTTCACAGTTTATTGTTCAATGTGTCACTACATTCAATGAACTAATATCAAAAGGTGTCACAATCGATAGGGATCTTATTGCTAAAGGGTTAGTAAATATCTACAAGGAAAATAAATATTATCCATCAAATTCAAATGATAAAACTTGCTTTTGGGCTAAAAATAAGAATGTAACAAATGATGGTATCGTCGAAACAAAAGTTGTGGAAAACACACAATCTCAACTAAACAAACAACAAAACGTAGAAAATTATAATCCTCCAAAAGGACCACTACCACCAAGACTTGACTATGCTCCTCAATGTCAATTCTCTCCCTTAGGGGAAACCATTGAGATCGTCTTAAACAAGTTAATTCAATTAAAGCATATCTAGCTTCCTAAGCTAATAAATTATCCTAAACCTCAAATCAAACCAACATGGTATAATGATAATGAATTTTTCCAATAGCATAGACCAAAAGGCCACGAAGCACAAAATTGTGTGAAACTGAAACATCTCATAAAAGGTTGTTAGAGTAATCATTCATTAGCTAATTAGAGATCTGTGAGGGTTTGAAGTGATTGCTTTTTTTCAAATCTAGAGGGTAGTGACGATTTCAAAGCTTTTTGAGCCAAAAAGGAGCTCACAGTTGCATTCAGGAGATCGATTTGATGATTTTTTACTATAAATTTTCCCTATTTCGATGTCAAGAGATTCTAAGGAAAAAAAAAAATTGTATAGGGGTCGTACGACCCCTATATGAGTCCTTGGGCATGGCTTTCAAAAAAATAAAATAAAAAGAAAAGCATTTTTTTAATTTTTTGGTTTTTTAAAATTCAAAAAAAAAAATTAAAAAGTAAAAAAAATGCAAGTTTAACAAAATGGTTGCTGGTAATTTTTTAAGGAGGTCACCTTTATTGTGGGGTACCCGTAGGTACCTTCCATAGCAAGCCTATGGGCCCCACAAAATCCATGGTGACCAACAAAGTCACCAATGACAATTTTCTACCCACTGATCGATTGCTAACTCTCAGAGGTTACCTCCCAACACCAGCGTTCTTTACCATGCGCTAGCGTTCAAATTTCATAAAAACCAAAAAAGCATTCCCAACAACGTAGTTTTATTCCAGTGGTTTTTCCAACCATGTCAACATTTATCCCAACATTTTTTTGGTCACCTTTCAACAAAGATTCTATAATCTTTTGGAATATTCAGTCATTATTTTTCGCAAGGAGTCAAGTTTTTTTCTAACCAAGGGGAATACTCCTTGAATATTCCTACTGATATCATGCTAACATCGGCATGATGTCATCTGTATGGATGATAATATCAACATGACATCAGTCATACAACCAATTGGAAAGGGCCCCTTCAAGACCCCTTTGTGCCCTAAAGGGAGTCTTTTTTCCTTTTGGCCATAACTTGGGCGTACGACGTTGGATTTTGGAAAACAAGATATCATCAGAAAGTCGGTTCTGCCAACTTTCTAATGGTGTTGGTCTCATCACCTATTTTTTCTTCTAGTGAATTCTATAGCTTGTGAAGTTAGAGGTGTTTTTTTCAATCCCAAGCTTATAACTTTTGACCAGTTTCTCCGTTTTTCGTGAATCTAGTGGAATTGGAGCCGTCTTTCAGATATCTTTATATCCATCTATGCATTTTTTCCAGATTTCTCTCCAAGTAAATTTTATTCAAGTTTTTGTGTTTTCACACTCTAGTGAATTACTTGGACATCTTAGCTCCTAGAAACTTTTTTGTTTGTTTAGGATGACTCATTTTTTGTTGTTCTTTATGTATTTTCAGTATTCTATCTTATTTGGACATTGTAGACATATTTTCCATACAAATTCTCTTTTGTAGATGCACTGAGATAAAGTGTCATTCTAGTGTATATTTTTGAGGGATTTTGCACACCTTTTTTTTCCATTTATATTTGAACTATGATATAAAATGTCATGGGGGGTTGATGTTTAGCTTTGATTTTTTATCACACCTTTTTCAAGTGAGTGTCCCTTCCATGATAGCACTGAATCCTAGTGATTCTTGCCTCATGTGTGTGTGCCTCGGTTCACACACCCTTTTATTTGCAAGATGTTTCTCCTACATACACTTGTTGGTTTCACATAGTTTCAGTGTACTTGTCATGGCTTTCCCTTTTCAGCATTATGGGGGGGTTTCTACTATTGGTTCTAATGCTTCCTTAGTTTCATGTTGGAGTGATCTATGTATCTATTTCTTGTTCCTATATACTTTCAGATGCAGCATACATCAACAACTAGTTACATGCATTTCAGTGAGATGGATCACTTACCATATGGACACTCTTGCATTCCTATTTTTTGGAGGTGACCTTCCATTTTCATTTGATCAGAGACTACTAGGTACCTATATTTTCAACTTGCATCTTGCATGTTGAGTAGTGTCATTTTGGTCACTCATACAGATTCATGTGTCGTTTGTGTCTTTGAATTCCATATGTTTTCCTTTGTTTTCCATCTTATTTGAGTAGTGTCATTGGGGACACTCATGCATATTATTATCTCTCTTGTGATTAGTGTTCTTCATACTAGTTGGTACTTGTATTGTCGATTTGCATCTTCCATGTTGAGTAGTGTCGTTGGGGTCACTCGTGCAAATTCATGGACCACCTGTATCTTCGACTTCAAGATGTTTTCTTTTATTTTTCATTTAATTTGAGTAGTGTTTTTGGGGGAACTCATGCAAATTATAGTCTCCTTGATCTTGACATTTTTATCTTTGATTTTCAGATGTTTTATTTTATTTTCCATTTGATTCAAGTAGTGTCATTGGGGCACTCATGCAGATTCTTGTTATCTTGATCCTGATCATCATTTTTTTAGAGGAGGTTCTTCATTTTAGCACTATAGCATGTTGAATTCATAAGAAAACTGAGAGGGGAGTAAATCATTTGTACCTTAAAACTTCAAAACCATCATAAACATTTAGATCCATATTCATTCAATTAATCCTTAAACTGTTATAATAATTCAGCATGAAAAGTAATTAGAAAAAAATGAAACTTAATCAACAACATGCACAAGAGAACGCCAAATTTACATGGAAAACCCAAGATGGGAAAAACCATGGCGAGGATTAGCTCACAATATAAAGTAATATCAACATTGAATACAATAGGGCCCACTACCCAAAGAAAGAAAGGCTCACTGACAAAGGTTCACTACCAGAATAGAAAAGAAGATAGAGAAGAATATTACATAGAGAAATCCATCTCAATGCAATAGGAAATCCATCATAATATCACCAACACCTTCACAACTTAACTGGATAATTGTAGATACCTTCTACTCACTGCATCCAACAATCTAACACATGAAAGCTCGCACTACACTTCCCAAATTCACACTCTAACACTCTACAATTTACATCATTCTCATCATGCTTCTCTCTTTTCACATCCCTTAACAACTCAACTCATATTTATATCATCTTCAACCTTGAAACCATTCTCCAAGGTCGGCTATGCACATCAATTGTACAAATTCAAATTAGGTTAGCACCAAAACACTTTTGTGGTGGATAGAAGTGAAGGCGAACCACAACACTCCTTATTTGGGACCAAAATTTATAAAATCATTCTACAACACACTTCTACAAACAATAAACATCCATCATAATTAGTGTAAACACCAAGGTCGATCGTTACCCATGTAAACACCATTAAAATTTTAAGTACATGCTTCCTTTGATCCAATAACAACTCATAGACAAAAAATATCACTTGAACACAATCTAGAATATTCCATAAACACCCTGAAATCCAACAAACTCCTTCGCAACAACTTTCACTTGAGGAACGTACACACCCAGTACACTCAAACAACTTTACCATAAACTGTAACTTAAGAAACTAAATTTCGAAGCACTAAACCTCAAACAACTTCAACTAAATAAATATACCAACAATATCAACACATCTATAGATCTACAAGACCTAAAACTAAACTACGAAGAAAAAACATTTCTCCTAGACACCTTTGCAATACATAGTTCACACACTGGTGAACACAACTTCTTTTGTACAATGATCCAACACATCAAATTCTAAATACAACACCTTTGAACACCTCTGATGAACATATTTGAAGCACATAGGAAAATATTCAACCTAGAAGAAATGCAAAGTAACACCAAAACACTACTTTGCAACCTAGAACAACATTGCAACTCACTGTTTCCTCTTTTTATCATTTTTTCTCAAAATCATTTAGAAACTAAGTACCAGGAACACATCCTCATCTTCATTACTTCTAAAATCAACTACAACCTAGTAACTCAACCATGCATCTATAGATATAAGCTTATCAAAGCAATACTAGAGGTTGACACTAGTAGCTTACTAATAAAAACATAACTCAACTAATCAAAGCATCATCAATGCAACAACATAGACAACACATGATCTTGAAACAATATTCTACTCATATAGTTGACACCAATGACAACAAAATCTTGTTGGCATCAATGACAACACCAACTGCTCATACTTGCAACATAGCAGTCATCATTCGATAATAGTCAACAACTTCTTTGTGCTTCAGTGATGTTCTACATGTTCCTCTCTTTTTGGGACATTGTTCTAGTTGGAGACTTCTCAGTCCTTCACACCTTGATCTGGAGGTTTTTCGGTCCTTCATTCGCCTTTATCTCTTTTGGAGAAGAGTTTTTCCCATGCAATTTTCTCTTTTTTCTCTAGTTGTGAGAGATCTTTTGTTTGTACATGGGTACCTCACTAGGCCTTGTTTGTCGAGACCCATCATGCATTATTTTTAGGGTTTTTAGCTACTCCCTAAGTTCATCTTAAGGGAGTGTGTTAGAGTAATCATGCATTATCTAATAATTGATTAACCTTTAATTTATTATTAGTCTAATTTATTCTCATGCACTTAAGTGAAACTTGGGAGTTCTTTATTAAGTTAACTAAGTGCTTTTCTATGCTAAATGAAGTGAGCTATTATTAGATCATTTTTTCTCATCACATGTGATGTTGATACTTGTCATGATCTAATCCCTTTACCATTTAGGGTTGCTCCTATGTAGCACTCAACCCTCATTGTATTATCACTCCCTGAGAATTTCTCTTCTACTCTCTCAAACTCTCAACCTTTGAGGAATTTTGTTTTCCTTGAAGATTCTTGAGGTCCTTCTGTAGCTTTTTCTTTTTGAGGAATATTGCATATATTGTTTGCAGATCTCTTGCATGGAAGGTGTCTTTGTTCGTTGTTTGATCTTCTAGCTCATGTTTTTCACAATTCTAACAAAGACCTTATTGATCAAGGAGAAATAAGTGTTGATCAACATCCAAGATCTTTGGGAAACCAAGATATAGGAATTTACAAAAATCCAATGCTCGACCATGGAAAATCAAAAAGAATCTAATAGAGAAATGAGTTATAACAAAGTCAATTTTACCTATGACAATGTAGTCGGACACATCTAAGGGTTCGATGATTACGTCAATACTATTCATTGCTCACATGATGACAAATTAGACATTTTTTAAGATAATTTCCTAATGAATTATCAAGACCATTCAACAGTTTCTAGCAATATCCTCCATCAAAGAAACAACATTAAATATGTCTCAAATCATAACATATCTCCCTTATTCAACTTCATGATAGAACATATTGAAGAAGCTTCATCGCAAGAATTCTTTATCGCATCATTTGAATCCATTGAGACCTCCCAAGAGTCTTCCATCCATATTCCACCATCAACCCAAGGTCGATATCAAGAAGATAATCTAAAGCATAACAAATTTTACTCTAAAATAAGTCAAGATCAAGAATCCATCTCTCTATAATACTAAAATGATTTAATGAGTATTTTTTAATTCATATAATATTTCACAAAATATGACCATATCTTAACACCAATAACTCCTACTTCTACCCATGAGATACTTGCTTCCATTGGACACATAGATGATCTCACTCCAAAACAAGAGTCTTCCACTCCAGGCATATTTGCAAATGATCAAGCTATAGCCAAATTCATAGGACTTCATGGTAACCATTTAGAAAATTATCATGAAGAAGGTTTCTACGTCAAGACTTAAAGACACCAACATCTTTTGAAGAATAATCAAAATCTAGTATTCCTCAAACTCAGGTTGAGGATCTTGATCAAAAAGTTATCTTGCATATTAATGAAACACCTATCACTCATGAACTTGTATGACTTACCATCATCAAACGTAGCCCTCCTACAAAAGGGGAGATTATTGCCTTTGAAAGCTCCTAGCAGTGCAGAGAAGGACTAGCACCTTATTTCCAATACAAATCATATTCAATTGCTAAAAAGATTATCAGTAGATGCAATATCATGGCAAAGGATTAGGCCTACATGAATAGTATATCCTAGAAGCAATGTAGTTTGTCGACACTCCTAAGCAACAGGGTATCATTTATTTAGCAATAAAGGAATTTGATCATATTAATGGTACCTCTGTGATACTAGGGGAAACTTTATTTAATAAAAACATCAACATGGGAGTCGCGAAGAGTCCTTATAATGAAAGTGTTGCTAGCACTCCAATCATCCATGTCATAAATCTTTGTCCTTATATATTTCCACCCACTAATTGGGACGAACAAGGAGAAAATGTGCACGAAGAAAAAGATTAAGTCATTGAAGTTAAAGAATCAAACAATCAACATGGACACATGAAATTAAAATGGATCCCAAAGCAAAATAAAGAAAAAAATCCCTATCAAACTCCATTATTCAAAGAGACTATGTGGCAAAATAAAAAAAGGACTTCCATCCATAAAGTTGTCCATAAATGCAAAAGAAGGCTTCAACATTGATATATATAGCACATATGAAAAAGTTGGTCCTAAATCAACTCAAAATCCATATCCATATTTTTTTGCTCATCATCCTACATTTGGAAAAATAAAGATCCACTATCCAAACTATCAACTAATCCATCCTTATCTCATATCTATCATCAAAATCCACGGTCTAACTTAAAATTAGACTTTGTTAGCCTATGAGTCATGAACATTTTGGGTGTGGATCCTAGCATAACACAACTTGCTAGTTCATGAGTATTTATACCCCTATTGTGCATTTTGTGTTGACATTGTGTATGTTTGTGTATGTTGTCTTGCTACATTATATATACATGTGTGTTACTTTGTCCTTATGTTGGTTTTCCATGGGATCTTGAATCCTAGGGGCTTGAATGCTCCCCCTAGATTCATTATCATCCTATCTCTTCAACATTTGGACATTTGGAGCCCTCTTGACATATTTTTTCTACTTTAGTGTGAGTTTGAGTGTAAGTTCATACTCCCACTAAAGTGGGGGCTAAATGTAGCATCATAAATTGTCACCCTTGAAAATTTCACAGCATGTTTTGCTCACCCTTAAGTGCATGGACCTAATTAAACATCTAATTTCCTAAATTATGCATTTTTTTGTTTATTTTAACATTTATCGACAAATTGAGGGATTGTGACTTTTTGGAATCTTAGGGTGCTTCAGGGGGTTGAGGTGTTCAATGACTGTAATCATGTGGCTACTTCCTTTAACCATTTGCGTGATAAGTTCTTTGGACTCTATCTAACATTTATGCTTTGAATTGTAAGAGTGCCAGAAAAAGGTTGTGGGAGAATCTTGGTTCCTTTAAAGTGATGAACCATGTTGATAATTGGCTAGTTGTGGGGGATTTTAATACTCTTTGCATGATGTTGACAAGTTGGGTGGTTCGCAGATTATGGATGATAGCATATATGATCTTATGAATCTTATTGATGATACTACTCTTCTTGATTTGGACCTGAAAGGTGCTTCTTTCACTTGGTCAAATCGACGAGTGGGAAATGCCCTTATCCAAGTCAAGCTTGACCGTGCTTTTATAAACCCTGAGTGGTTGGTTCATTATTCTTGTTCGCTCTCTACTTTGACAAGACTGGGGTCGAATCACTTTCCCTTGGCTTTGTCGGTGGATTTGTTGGGTGGCAAGAAAAACTTTCATTTTAGATTTGAGAAGATGTGGACTTGTCATCCAGACCTTGGTACACTGGTTAATGACTGGTGGAACATTCATGTGGATGGTTCGGCTATGTTTAGAGTTGCTAAAAATCCTGCTAATGTTAAGGATAATGTTAGAAAATGGAACTACACTTCCTTTGGTCATTTTTTTCTAGAGAAAGAGGGTGTTTCTAAGGAGCTTCAAGTTGTGCAACAATCAATCCAATTGTCCAGGTATGATCATGCATTGATTTTGAAAGAAAATATCATGCTTTCCAGATTGCATAATATTGTTGTGAAGGAGGAGAAATTCTAGAAGCAGCATTCTAGGATTATGTGGCTGAAAAGTGGGGACAGGAATACGAAGTTTTTTCACCTTTTACTCTTAAACACAAGGCTTCTAACTGAATTAAAATGATCAATTTCAATAATCAAGTTTTGGAGAAGGATGTTGATTTGCAGTTTATTGTTGCCTCCTACTTTTCTCAACTGCTTTCGGTGGAGGGGGAGCTTGACTTGGCTTGTCAAGAGGATATTCTTAGGGATATCCCTCAGCTCTTAGATGATGATATTAATAGGCAGTTGGTTTGCATTCCATCAGTGGACAAAATTAGAAGTGTTTTTTTCTATTTTGAAGGTAATAAGGCGTCAGGACCGGATGGCTTTCCTATGTTCTTTTTTCAGTCCTTTTGGGAAATTGTTGCTAAGGATGTTGTTATAGCTACTAAGGAGTTTTTAAGGTCTAGTTATCTTTTGAAGGAATTGAATTCTTCTTTTATTGTTCTGGTTCCTAAGAAACCTGGTACTTCTTCTTTTGATGAGTTTCATCCCATCAGCTTATGTAACTCGGTTTATAAGATCTTTTCTAAGGTTCAGGCGGTCAGATTGCAAAGAGTTTTGCCTCTTATCATTTTGCCTCAACAAAATGGATTTGTGGCTAGTAGGAAAATTTTGGATTCTATTCTCTCTATTCATGAGAATATTCATTCTCTTACTGTTAATAAGCATATTGGTTTTATTTTGAAGCTTGACTTACTTAAAGCTTATGATAGAGTTGATTGGAGATTTATTTCTAAGATTTTGGCCTCTTTTTGTTTTGGGGAGAAAGTGGTGGCTCTTGTGCTTCATCTTATCTCTACCCCTCGGTTCTGTATTCTCATAAATGGATCCCCTTCTCCTCTCTTTGACTACTCTAGGGGTCTAAGGCAAGGGGATCCTATATCTCCTTTTTTGTTCATTATGATGGTGGAATCCTTGGGTCGTCTCATCTAGAGATTTATTAATACTAGGGTTATGTCTGGGTTAGCCCCCTCTTCCACTAATCTTATCTGCTCCCATTAGCAGTTTGTGGATGATTCTCTTATGCTTGGACAATCATCCATTAAGGGGGCTAAGGCTATTATGACTATTTTACAAAAGTATGAGACTACTTTGGGGCAGAAGGTTAGCTTACCTAAGATTGTTATTTTCTTTTTTAACACTTTGGTCCAAAGACAGATTAAAATTGCTAGAATTTTGCAGTGCCAAATTAGGGAACTCCCTAATTCTTATTTGGGTCTTCCCCTGTGCTCTAAGGTTCCTGATTCCTTTTGGTGGGGTATGATTGATAAATTCAACTCTAAATTGGTTGGTTGGAAGGGTACATTGTTGAGCCAAGCCGAGAAAGTTCAGTTGATTAAATATACTTTTCAAAACCTTCCTATTTATGCACTCAATCTTATCCATATGCCTAGGAAATTTGTGGATATATTGGAAGGAATTTAGAAAAATTTCCTTTGGACCGGTGTTGAGGATAAGAGAATAATTCACTTGGTTGCTTGGGATGATGTTTGTAGACCCAAAAGGGCTGGTGGTCTTGGAATCTATAAAATCATAGCATTTAATATTTCCCTTCTTGGAAAACAGTTGTGGAACCTTTTTCTAGCTAAGAGCGAATGGGCAAAAATTGCTTGGAGCAAATACTTACGTGGTGTTGATGGTATAAGGGGGTTCTTATCTCATGACTTTATCCCCTCGTCTAGATCTACTCTTTGGAATTGTATTGTTAAGGCCCGTAGACTTGTGGCCAAGGGTCTTTTTTGGAAAATGGGAAATGGTAGAAATATTTTGTTCTAGGATGATAGCTGGTTTGGCAACAGGCCTCTCAAAGATGAGCCATGGGATCAACCTTTCATGGATCTATGTGTACGGCAATTTGGTAGAATTTTTGTTGATTATATTGAGGGAGGTTGTTGGAAGAGGTTGCACGAGGTGGACCTTGGACTAGAGGATCTTTTTAAGGCTATATCATTTGCTCATATTCCTTCTCTCCCTTCTTCTGATAAATTTGTTTGGAAGCTTTCTTCTAATGGTAACTTCTTTGTTACCTTGACTTTTCATTTTAATGAATCCTATGCTGGTCCTGCTCCTTTTTGGGCATCTGTTTGGCCCTCTAGATTGATTCCTAAGGTTAATGTTTTCTTTTGGCTCTTTTTCCATAACAAAACATTAACAACTGACAATTTGGTCAAAAGAGGTTTTGTGATGCCTAACAAGTGTTTTCTATTTGAAGAGGAAGCCGAAAATGCTTGTCATATGTTGATTGGTTGCAAATATGTTAGGATGGTGTGGACCCATGTGCTCTCTCTATGGAATCTAAGTTGGGTGTTTCCTGGTTCTATTAAATATTTGTGGTCTCAATGGGTTGGCCCTACATCCAATCCAGCTCTTTTGATTTTGTGGTCTCTTTCTCTTCCTCATATTTTTTGGGGTGTTTGGCTAGAGCGCAACAACAGAATTTTTAGGAATTATGCCCTCCCTGCTATCTCTGTGGCTTATAAAATATGTGAGGCTATTAAAGAAAATTTTCTTTCTGGGATTACTTTTCACAATGGGCCAAAGATTAATCTTAGCCACTATGATATCTTTATTGCACAAAGGTGGAAGTTGCCCTGTGATATTTCCCTCCCGGTGACTAAAGGGAAAACTTCTAGAGAAGATGTTGTTTGGAAAGCTCCTCTGGATGGTTGGGTGAAGGTAAATTTTGATGGAGTTGCTAAAGGGAATCTAGGACCTACAGGTTGTGGGGGAGTGATCAGAAATTCTAATGGTAGGCTCGTCTCTGTTGTGGCGCTCCCTTTGGGAATCTAGACAAACCACTATGTGGAAGCGGTTGCAGCCTATCATGGTCTTAAGATGGCACAAATCAAAGGCTATAAGAAATTTTGGTTGGAGGGTGACTCTCTGAATATCATCAACAATTTGAAAAATTGTGCTACCCCTTCTTGGACTATTGAGTCTTTCATTAGGGACTCCATTGATATTCTTAAATGTTTTGATGAATATTACATCTCTCATATTTTGAGAGAGGGTAACGGTCTAGCAGACATCTTTGCTAATATTGGAGTTAGAGATGTTAGGGAATGGGGTTTGAATGACCCCCTCCCTATAGAGGCAATAGCAACTATTAACCATGATTTCCAATTTTAATTTGCTTAAGGTTTCATTATGGCTTGTGGCGTGCATGTCTTTCTTCACGTGGCCGGAGATTATGTTGGAAGTTTGTCAGATGTTGTGGTTGTGTTGCTAATATGTGGTTGTCATTGATTTCAACACTATTAGCATTATTTTATTGAAGGTTGTATGTGTCAAGGATATTGAGAAAATTGTTAAAAGAAGAGTTGCAAGTTGCCAGTGGAACAGTGAAGGTCATGAAGGTATTTTGTTATGTACGTTGAAGATCAGTTGTTGTGGACTAAAGGGTTTATTTCTGAGAATATCTAGTTCATCTATCATAAGTTTCAAAGGTCTGCATGAAGATTTTATTGTGCTATGAACAGTTGTGTTCTAACAATATTTATGTGGGTTTTGTCAGTGTTCCTAATTGAATTTTATGTGTTTCTGGTAATTTATGTTGCTGCAGATGATTCTCTATTAGTTCATGTTGTTTGTGGATACTTCTAGATCATTCTCCATCATTTTTATACGTTCGCGTTGATCGGTGTGCTTGTGGTCAAAGATTTTTCTTGTGCATGTTCGGGTTTTCATGTTCTTGGCCGACATGATGGTGGTAACATGTTGCGGATCCTTGGAGATTGAAATTTGAATGTTTGGGGTGCTTGTGGATATTGTTTTGGGTTGCATCATTGTATTAGCTAATGGTGTTTGATCCACATTGAAAATTTATTTGTAAATTTGGGCCGACATTGTAAATATGCTTTATTTTTCTGGCCGACTAAGCGGTTGATGTAATTCCATGATGTGGATATATATGAGTGATTGATTGAGCGAAGTTAGTGTGCATAAGAGTGAATGTATGCTAGAGAAAGTTCAAATGTGCAAATATTGATCTAATCATTCAATTGAAAAGTAGAGTGAGAAGAAGTTTGAGCGAAGTGTGAAGAAGTTTTTTTGTGCTTAACTGGAACTGTAATCAAGCTTGTGAAGAAGCTATTTTCTCAGTACATACCCTACAGATCTAATTCATATTATTGTGTATTGTTGGGTAGTGAGCCCTCTTGTATTTGAGTAGTGAGCTCTAGGCAGTGTGCCTGAATGCATGTGCATTCCCATTATTTTTCTTATACTTTTAACAGGGTATAATATTGTGGACTAACATCCACTGTGGTTTTTCCCCTAGAAGGGTTTCCATGTAAAAAATCTTAGCGTTCTCTATGTTTTTGATGTTTTTATTGTTCATGGTTTATTATTCATTCATCATATTTGAGATTAAGTTAAGTAAAGTTTGAAAAGTCTTAATATTTTGTGACAACTGATTCACCCCCCCTCTCAGTTGTATTTCCTTGTTTTGCCAACAAATTATGTGGAAGGATGGTAAGCCTAACTTGAAACGAGCTAATGGTATAGTGGCTAATAGTCGTGGGGAATGGAAATATATGTTCTTAATTCTCCTCTGCCTTAATTTAGTTCACATAGATTCTAAGCACTCCAAGCATTGTCTTCCTGAGTTTTCTTTTCACTGAGCTCAGAGTTCTCAAGTCGTTACACTGTGCTAATTATGTTGATATGGGTGGAGATAGACAACACGTGGATCCCTTCTCTTGTGAAGCTTCCAAGAAGAACAAGGTTTGGCAGGTGTTGGAGAAAGGAGGGTTAACTCCATACCTGGAGAGATTGCATGGAAATAATCCTCAGGGTACGGCTTTATTTGCAAAAGGATGGAATGATAGGGTGTTGAAGTTGGGTGGAACAGAGTATGATGTCAATGAAGAATTTATAGTAAATATTACTAGTTTGGCCATGGATGGTATGAAATTTTTTAGAGAAAAAAGGAGTCACAAACTGCAATGCAAATCTTCTTCAAGGGGGATGAATCCAAGGATTTGAAGACTACAAGGAGTGGGGGCTACCAGAGGAGCTCTCTTAAGGCGTTGTGGGGAGATGTGGCCGAAGAGCTCATGTGGTTTATTACCTTGGAAGGACGCTTCTCTGCGGTAAATGCTTACCACTTCATTTTTCTCAATCATTTCCGCCATAAGAAAAGGATTTCCTTTCCTTATTATCTCCTAGTGTCTTTGGATTTAGGTCTCAAGGACCATAAGAAAAACCCTAAAAATCTTGTTTTGCATGTGGGGTTAATCCTTTTAATTTTTTAATATGCGAAGTCTTTTGAGATGGCTAAGCCAATTGCTACCCCGAAGGGTAAGCAATCTAAGCCGCCGAGGAGTATGAGACTACCAAAGAAGAGGAACCGGCTAGTAAAAAAGGGAAGAAAGGGAAACTTATTTTGGAAAAGGAGCTGAATTCGAAGGAGGATGTGGACTTTGTTCCAGACTCACTTGTCTCTTTGGAGGTGGGTCCTCAATCCCTTATTGTGGGAAAGACAAAAAAATGGGATTCATGTGCTAATGAAGGTTATGAGACTTGTAGTGATGAGGTGGTTGTTGTTTTTCTAAGTAGTGGTGTGAAGGAGAAGAATGATTTGTATGGCAAGGCTTCTTCGCCGCCCCCTGTGACCAAGCAGAAGAAGGAGCTAGAGGAGGGAAGTAAGAAGAGACGGGTTCTAAGGACTGTGAGTCAATTATTGGAGAGGGTCTCTCCTCTCACTATAATGGATGGTCTAGATGTTGATGATTCTCTGAGTGTAAACTCGGACTTGCAGCAGAAAGGTAAGAATGGGGTTGTTGATGGTTTAATTGATGAGGATACCTATGCTGGGGACTTGGAAAGGCTGAAGTTAAGAAAGGTTGTGGCTGAGGAGATTGTGAATTCCATCCGCAAAATCAAAACACCGGTTGCAGTTGGGAAAGGTAACGAAATCTCTGCCAATCAAGATAAGGTTAGCTCCTCTGAGGAGGAAGATGCTGCAGGGAAGGGGGTTTTTAATATTGATAGGGAAGATATCTTTGATGTGTTGGGAACTAATCATGAGGATTCCATTGTTTTGTTCAAATTGCTCAAATGGTTTTTTCATGAACTCAATAAAACTAATGTCAAAGTTAGGGGTGTGGTGAGTAAGGCTGAAGAGTCCTCTGTCCAAAACTAGATTGATAAATTGTTTGATTCCTTAAATACTGTGGTGGACACTATGGCAGAGGAAACTCTTAAGATGAAATGGAATCTGGAAGGTAGAATCCTCACCCTCGAGGATCAAATGGAGAAAATTTGGGCTAGTGTGATTAGGGGTGGGGAGGTGGCTAAGCATGTTGTTAACTTTGATTTTGTTGGTGTTACTTCTCCTGTAGTTAGTGCCAAAAAGCGTAAGGAAATTACTCATGTTGAAGAGACTGGTGTTGTTGGCAAGCTAATGGAGGAGGAGGTTTTTGTTGAAAAGGGTGTGGAGAAGAGTAATGTTTTGATTACTAATGTGAATATGGATGGACCTGGTGCTAGAACTAGAAACAAGACTAAGGCTTTGGGGCTTCTGGTAAAGAACTGCCTGATGTTTTGGATGATGCTCAGAAGGTTGTGGCGAGCGACGTGGAGGCAGCTGATATTCTGAAAAAACATGTAGTGATGTTGGTTGGGGTCCTCCTTTTTGGCTGACATTTTGTTGTTGGTTCGCTATTGATGGGCTAGTTTTTGCTTAGTGTTGTTTTCTTTAGTTTTAGCTGCTTTCTTTTGTAAGGGGTTCTAGGCCCCTTCAAAACCCATATTTTACCTCTAATCAAAAACATTTATCGACAAATTGCATGTACAAAACCAAAGCATTCATTTAATATTTTATCCTCGACACCTTAAACCCTACAAAAGAGGGCTAAGACCTACTCGCCTAGGGTGACTTAGTCCCCCTATTTTGCCTCCAAAATTGAATATGTCAGAGGTGGAATTTTATTATTTGAATTTCAAATATCCAATGTCGATTATCAAGATTTAATTTTTAGGAAATTAGAACAATTACATATAAATACCCAGTTATTGCATCATTTGAAAGACATCTAGAAATTATTGGAAAAAATGTTGATCAAGAGCACTATCATACAAGTCAAGAGTAGTCAAGAGAAAATTTATTAAAATAATTCAATATCAAAGCATCATGTCAAAGTGTATGTGAGTTTTTTCATGTTTATGTTATCATATTTTTTGTGAGATCTAACCCTTGTAGATCTTCAAGCAAATCAAGCCAACAACAATCAAAACCTTGAGGAGATGTGCATGACTTCAATCCTTCAAGTAAGCCATTTTTGAGTGGTGAATTGAAGGTCATTGTTGATTCATCATTCATTTATCATTTACCTATCTTTCATTGGAATTACCATTACGGAGGTGGAAACACTAGCATGGGGTTTGACTGAAGCAAGTCCCTATATCGCACAATCCTTCCTCTCTCTTTGAATGTGTAGGTTTCATATCTATAGAAGATTGGGAAAAGTTTGAAGGTCGATAATTCGTTGTTGAATTCAAAACCCTACACCTTGATAACATACATAAACTTGTTTATTCTGACACCTAATGAAGATTCGATGATATGACAAGTGGAAAAAGAAAGCTTTGATCTGACTCCAGATGACTATAAAAATAAATCTTAAGTTACTCAACTAGTACATAGTCACCTAGGGTGACTTGGTCTTCAATTTTTAGCCCCGGATTCATATGCTAGGTGCATAGTACTCTGCCCAGTCTATTTATGAAGTCTAAATTTGTCTGTGACCTTCTGTGTTTGTTATATTTGCATTACCATAGTTAATTTGCATCATTACCCTAGTCATTTAGTTTCATCTCATTCCAAGGTTCATTTCAAGTTTGGTCAAGGGCAGGTTGACTCACCCTTGCTACCTCAAACCCCCTCTAAATGAAATACAGGTGAAAAGTGCCTAAACCCTAAAGTGCAATCCTAGAGTTTACTTTTTTGTATATTCATGTTGGGGTATCATCATATGCATGAAGTAATTATGTTAATGCATGAATGAAATGTTGCACTATCGTAATAGAATATTTGGATCAATGACTTATGTCCCCAAATCAAGGTGTCCATAGGATTCTTATGGGAATCTAGATGGGTAAATGATATTATTTTTCCTCTTACATTGGGTGCATATTTAATTTTTAAATGAATTATGCATATTAGGAGAATTATGTTGACAACCTAGAGCCTTGGTTATGATGTGCCCTATGAATGATGTGGATGTTATTTTTTTTCAAAATGTGGCAGTGATTCATGACGTGGGTAAATATGTGTGTCATTGTATTGTGATTGTAAATTCCTTTTGAAAGTGGTGTTTGGGTGAATCCTTACCCTTTTATGGAAAATAATTTTGTTGGATGTCATAGGAAACCCTACATATGCTTGAACTTGCATAATGATGTGATTGTGTCTTGATGAATGGATTTTCTTAGTGTGGGTTTCATTAGCATGGTTAGGTGAATTGGGTGATTTTTAAATGTAATATGTTTGATCATTCTCTCTCTAACACAGCTTGGATGTTTTAGTCCCAAGGTGTCATGTAGTTCTGTACTCCCTCAAATGTGGCTAATATTAGTCGCTCAGTTCATGTAATAATGTTTTCCAATTTCGATGTTTTATTTTTGTTATCTATGAAGTTTCTAATTGTTGTAAGGACTAGAAATTTAATTCTTTTATTCTTCTTATGAGTGGGATATTCATCAAGTTTTGTCTCTTATCTATTTTGTGATCCTTGGTCACATTTGATTCAGTGTTTCAATTGAGCTCATTTTACTCTTATTGTTGGAATTGATAATTCTCCCTCTTGGGTTATACTTTATCTTTGTGGTGTCTTAATTATTGAGTTTTGAAATTTCAAGTCCTATTCTATGTTAAGTTATGTTTTCTATCAAGTTCATTATAAACCTTGAATAGAAGGTACAAGGGAGAAGATGACAAAGAACGCTCTAATTCTTGGTGTTTGTGTAATATAGAATCATATTCCATAAAATTTATTGTTCGTGATGAAATGAAAGTGGATGTTGTGTGGTATTTAAAAATTGGTGAAATGCTTGTATGCATATGGTTTTCTAGCTTTGAGTAGCTTCAATTTATGTGAATGTCCTTGTGCTTGGTAATGAGTGAAGTGTATTCAAATCTATATGTATGAGAGTGTTTGTTGAACTCTATGTTCTCTGAGTGAGATTGGATGTGTGGATATTTATGTTGATATTGTGCCTGAATCTATTTTCTAATCACTGGTTGGGTGTGATTTAGTCCACCAATTGTGTGTGTTCTTACTTATCTTAACCTGGCTTGTTGTGGTCTTGTAACCTTATTTCCTAATGGCTTGGTATTATTTGAGTGTTGTTGAGGTGTCTTAATCATTGAGAGCCATGTTATTGTATAGCATGAAGACACATATCATGTCATTCGAGATGTGATTTCCATAGTTGCACTCATGTTCAACATTGTGTAGGGTATGAAGGTATATTAGTAAGTGTTTCAACACATATTAGTTCTGTCTATTTCAATATATTATATATGTCTAACCTTGTCAAGTTGTTAGTTGAGGTTGTCTTGGTGGTTTTTAGGATTTTCCCCTTGGCAATGTAGTGGTGTTCCTAGCTTAAGGCTAGAATAAGATGTAGTTTTGGTTTGAGGAATTGGTTATCTTGTGCATTCTCTTGGGACATTACTTAGTGTTCAAACCCTATAGTGGTTGTGGTTTCTTTTTTTATCATGATTTCATGATCTTATTGGGTTGTGTAACCCTCAGTTGGGTCATAGTTGAGCATCATGATAGTGGAAAATCAATATTTTTCTCCTACTCTTAGTGTTTAGTTGCTTTCTTGGTGGTTTTTGTGTGAGTTTTATGGTTGCTAAGCCTTGTTTTTTGGGAGCTCTTATGGTTTTTAGAGGTAGTTTTCTAGGTTCTTACCTCTAAGAACCCCTATTTTGTACTTGTTTCATGTTGAGAAGCTAGTGTGCTTAGTAAATCCTTGCTTTTCCCAAGTCGTGCCCGAGGGCTCGAACCTCGTGGTGAGTGCCATAGTTGGAAGTGAGGCATTCTCTTGGTGAGCATGGAGGTGAGGTAAGGTTGCCTCTATCCTTGTATGTTTTCTATACCCAGTAGTTGGTTCTTTCCATCAATTATAGTGGCAATTGGTGAAGGTAGTGTGGTTATCTATGAGGTGGTTATGCACCTAGTGGTAGATGGTCACTTAGCTTGTGCACCCCTAGAGTTACGTGTTGTGTGTTGGAGGCCTAGACTTGGTGAGAGTCTAAAGAGTTGATCTTGTGAGTATGTTTTGTTTTAAGGATTGTGTACTAGGTGTACCTATCCTTGCTTATTACAAGTTTCTAGGAGTAAGCCTAATTTTAGTGGGGGAGTATGTAGCACCCCTCCCATTTGTACCTTTTAGTTATAGGATCAATTTTTTTGGATTCACTATTTCCTCATGATTATTGTTGTCATTGTATTATTTCACTAAATGATATGTATGAACCATCACATATTTGAGATTAGTTTCCTCAACATGTTGTTTGTTATAATTTGGTAGGTTTATATGCTTGTTTTATCATTATGCTTTAGTTTAGTGATGTGCGTGAAACATAGAAAAATGGAAAAATGGGGTAGGGTCAAACACATAGGCTTTTATACTAAATTTGGGAATGTTTCACCAAACTTACTATAAATAGAAAGGAAAAAATGGGGTGAATGAACCTACCCATTCTTCTATTTTATTCAAGAAATGAGATCCCTCAAGTTAAAATCCACTTTCAACCCTTAGGTGAGAAAATTCTTTTAGGAATCTGCAAATTTCCTTTATGTGTGTGTGAAGCGAAGAAATAGGGGGATGCTATCTTTTGGGAGATAGAACTAAAGGTGGATAAGGGTTCCTCCACCTATTTACTTCAAGTTTCATTCAAGGAAACCATAGAGATCTCAATCTAAGGATGGAATTAGGCAAAGAGATCTACAATAGGGCATCCTAGGGTTGTGATTAAAGATAAAAAGGGGTTTCACCACCAAGCAAAGGCTTGGAAAGAAGAGGATGAATGCAATATGCAAATCTAACTATTTAACCTAAGATATGAAACTGAAAATTAGAATAATGAACTGAGAAAGGATAGAGGGGCACCTGGAAAACTAAATATTCTTGAAACAAGGTCTGCACTCCTAAAAATTTGAATTTTAATGCACACTAGGACTCATACGCCAGTAGGGGCGATTTAGTCCCAGTTTAGGGTTTCAAGCCGAAACCAAAATTTGGAACTGTTAAACTAGGATCTACAGAAAATGCTTGAAATCTGGTATATTGGGACTCATACGCCACAAGTGGTGATTTATTCCTAGTATCAAGGTTGATCTAAAACTTTGATATCCTTTAGTGTTCTCTTGTAGCTTCTCTCCTATCAAATCTCTGATTCTGAAACACTGAATTATGCTTTGTAGGTGACTTTTTGTGATCTTGCAATGTAGATGACAACTATGCAACTTTGACAACTTTCTCCAATCTTGCTCTTCAATGGATCTTTAACCTAGATCTACAAATCACACATCAAAGAGAGGGGAAAATGTTGTTTTGTTAGTGGATAGGGGTTTTCCTTGGTCAAATCCCATTTTGGTAATCAAACCTTGAAATTTAATCAAATAGAATGAAGGAATGATGAATGAACAAATATGCTATGTTGTAATTCACCAAACCCTTGGAATAAAGGCTACAATCTTATATGTAATGGCTAGCATGAATGTAGATCTCGACTTGAATTCTTTCTTGAATCATAAGAACCTACATCATAAATGTTAGCTCAAAAATAAACATGATGCATGATGACTTTGGCATGATGCTTGAATCTTGAATATAGCTCCAAAACACTTGATAATCAGCTCTTGAATGTTCTTGTGAACTCTTGTGAAAGTGCTCTTGCTTTCTTATGATATTCTAGGATGAAACTATGTGAAATAACCTTGTATTTATACTTATTTATGTCAAATTTCCTAAAATTACAACACTACAAGCCGACATCAGATCTAGGAGAATAAAATCCTGCCAAGAATTGAATTCAAAATTAGGTCCAAGCTAAGTGGGACTCATACACCAGTTGGGGCATATGTCTCCTAGTAGGCTAAGCTTGGGACACAAATTTCAAGAATTGTTATGTTTAAAGCCAAATTCAGGTTTAGGCCCTGAAACTTAGGTGGGACCCATATGCCCAAGATGGTGTATGAGTCCCAAATCACTAAATTTGAGTCATACAAACCAAAATCATTAAATTATGATTGGTTATTAGATATTTTTTGGGATTCTCCTTGGAAAGATGCATTAAATAAGGCGTGTGGATCCAAAATAAGGCATAAAGAAGCCCAATTTTAGTAGGGAGGGCCCAAAAAGTGTGAAAATGTAGAGGGATACATTTTTCTACACTACATTTAGCCCCCACTTTAATGAGAGGAGGAACTTTCTTCAAACTCACACTAAAGTAGACAAAACTCGCATCAAGAGGGGTCCAAGTGTACCTGTAGACATCCAAATTGGGACACTTAATTTATCCAAATTTATCACTTTTCATCTAAACATCCTCCTATCTAAGTTAATTAAGTAATATTACTATTATTTAATTAATATATTTAATTATGCCAAATCTTTAAGGTATTTAATTAATAATTAAATACCTTACCCTCCTTAAATCCTCTTTTCATCAAATAAATTAAATAAATATTACATTTATTTAATTCCTCACATGTCATTTTCATCTAATCCTAATCCATTTCCTAATCTCTTCATTAAGGATGTGCACATGCCTAATCCTTGATTAGGATGTGTCACATCCTCCAACTTTTGCAAGTTGGCCTTTAATCCTAATTAACCCCTAATTATCCTCTAATTACTGATTAGTCAAACCTAATTAGTACCTTGGTCAACTCTTCCCCCCCAAGGAATTTTTAATTCCTTTTTATTTATCTTAGATTCCTCTCTTTTATATGTGAATTTTTAATTCACATTCTATCCTTCCAAGGCTTCTAGAACTTTGGACTTGTCACAATCTCCACATGTGACCAAGTCCCACCTTTTTGGAGCCCACCTTTTATCCTTTAGATTCTCCTAAGAATGTGAATTTTTAATTCACATTTATGTTTTCAACCACCTTTCCTTTTCCCATGTAGATTTTTGAGGAATTCCAAAATTCCTCAAATGTCCCTTTCACTCCCACTTGGGGACAAGAAATCCCTTTTGTGGAAATCTTCTCACTCCCAAGGTGCTTGTCCTTCCTCCACCTCATGTACCTTTTTGACACCTCACTTACACCTCATCTTCTCTTGGCCACTTCACCATCCACATGTCAAGATGTGAGGGCTTGTGGGTTCTCAACCCACCATATCCCTTCATCTTGGCCTTGTTGGATGCATCTTGACCGTTGAATTATCTAGAGAATTCAAATTCTCCTATAAATACCCCCTCCTCAAAGGCATTTTCAACACTTAGCCATTTCATAACTACATGCTGCCAATTTGCATTCTCACTCATTTTACTATCATCTATCCATTCACTCTAATCATTTTGCACATTCAATCTTGCACTTAGTCACTCAAGAAATCATCTAAGGAGCACACAAAATCATCCCAAGCAAGGGCCAACCAAGGAGTTATCAACAGCAAGGAAGGTGAAATCATTTGCATCTTGTTCTATCTATTTTCCTTCTTGTTTTATCACTCTTTAGGCTAATCTTGAAGTGTCTTTAGTCTTTTATCATTTGCATGTTTAAGTTATTTTGCACATTAGATTAGGGTAAAACATTAAGGTACACAGTACCAATGCTAGTAAGATAGGACAACAATGATCAAGCCCCCAGGATCAAGATCCTATGGCAAACCAACATAGGCACAAGAGAACACACATGTAAATGATGTAAGGAGAAATAAAAAGGAACAAGCATACACTGCCAAAGACACAAAGAAGAAAGAAAAATGAGAAAAAAGGTGTAGATCAAGCTTCGACCATTTGTCTCGCACGTTATGGATCAGATCTAAGTTATTTTTCAAAAAACATTTACAAGTGGAACACAATGTCTACTATGCAAACCAAATGCACACTCACAAGGGCTAGTGGAACCTCAGGCCATCCACTAGGTGATCCCCCAGTGAGACACATACGCACGTGGCTAGTATGCACTCACACAGACAAGTAAGTGGCTATGGGAAAGTCATGCCTAAGTTTGGCTCCCATACATACAACCAGACCAAAGCTATACCTCTTGATAACTTTGATAAGGTGCCACACAACATGAACAGTAGGATCCATGAGGCAAGAAAAGCTTCATATGCTTGGCACCCATGAATAAATAAGATGGCTCCACAAGCAAGCAAAGTGTGTTATGCAAGGTGGCCATATAATAGATATTGTAAATGTAAAATAGTGTAAGGTACGATGAAAGGAGTTTTACTTAGTTCATGTAAGGTCTTAACTTAGGGAACATTGTGCATAATGTCTCCAAAAGAATACCAATCGAAGAATAGAAGATTCACAACTTAGGGGATGTAGTGTGTTGCTTCAAGCCACTAAGAGGAATATAATATGCTAAGAAAGATCACGCTCTTGAGGGACATCACACCCAATGTCACCTCAAAGAAAAAAATGTATTGCATGAAGTAAGAAGACTACACAATG
Source organism: Sequoia sempervirens (assembly GCA_007258455.2). Lineage (NCBI taxonomy): Eukaryota > Viridiplantae > Streptophyta > Pinopsida > Cupressales > Cupressaceae > Sequoia > Sequoia sempervirens. Next base: position 152,861,766 of record VDFB02000003.1, read on the forward strand.
AAACATGAATTGCAAAATGCAAAAGAATAATGCCAATGTATGCCCCCACTTTAAAGAAATTGCTAAACACCATGTTGTGATTAATTACTTTAAAGTAGAAAATGATAAATGCTAACAATAAAAAGGACATGAGAGCTTATTTGGAAATCCCTATGCTAAGTCATATATTTTCAAATAAAGCTATGTCATGAAAAGGGTTGCCCCCAAAATGAAATCCAAAAAATAACACAAGGGATTCATGGATTTGGGGTTAGTATATCTTTCCTACAATGTTGTTATAGAGCTCAGAAACATCATCATTCCCCAAATACTCATGGTTACAAGGAAGAATGACACAAAGAGAGTGAAAACAAAGAAAAGCTTTTAGGTCAACATGGAAGAGACCTAAATGTCTCAATGCATTACATCATCCCCAAAAGGAAAACACAAGACAAAAGAAAAAGATAAATATTTATGACATAGAGACTTGAATGTAGGTACAAATAGAGGAATGTCACAAAGAGAGAGGTACATCAAATAGAATAGTATAGGGGATCACATTACGCACATGCAATATGTAGAGAAGGGGGATTCGCTACTCATGAGTCTCTTTATTCTCAAGAGATTCCCAAGGGGTGAACTTCCCTAAACTACCTCAAGGAACAACGTGAGAGTTCTAGAATCAGAAAAAGCAGGCCATAGATATTTTCTGGACAGACTAGCAAGTTCTCAGCCAAAGGATGGTAGGGTGGAATAAGGATGACAGTGTGGCGTGTTGGCGTCTCATACAGACCAAAAACTGAATTTATCACAAAAAATGGAAAAATGGCTATTAGAAATCTGATTACTAGAAACTTCCAGAATGCGAGAAAATAATAGGATATGATAAAATCAAAATAAAGTAGAAATGATAAAGCAAGAGAAGGAAAGATAGAAACTAATCACAACACAAGTAATGAAGCCTCCAGCTAGTGAATATATTCAATACCTGTATGTGTAAGATTTGGAGAAAATGTTGGGACTGTATAGGGGTTTGCCTTAGTCAAACCCCCATTTTGGTGTTCCCACCTCCACGAACAGCTAGATAAATAGAGAGAAGTAATAGATAGAAATGAAATGAATGCAAGAGTGATAAAAGCAATCCCCGCTCAAGGAGGAGAACCCATATCACAAAGTAGAGATGCAATAGGTAGGGGATGTGTGAAATCCCAAGATGCTCACAAGCACAAGGTGAGGGAGATGTCAATTGCAAGGCTTAAGGAAGCCAAAGAGGGAGAGATAGCAGCAAGAGCCAAGAGAGTTACAAAGGGTGTTGTGAGAGCTTGAGAGCTTGAAGCTATTGTAGCAAGTTGTATGGATTTGTGCAAGCAAGAGATGGAGAGTAGAAGGCTAGATCCAAAGCTAGAGAGAAGCTAGAAGAACTTATAAGAAGCAATAGGATTGAAAAGATAGTCTTTAAAGAAGGAAAAGAAGCTTCCTGAGCGGTTACAAGGTGTCCCAGGTCGTTACCACCAATAAAGCTTGCTAACAAGTGGAAAACATGCACATAAATGGTTGTTTGAATGTTGAAATGGCATAGGACACTAGCATGGAATGCAAACATCTGCGCGGAGTGCTAGTGTCTAGACACATCACGCTATAAAACAATGAGAACAGGAAAAGCACAAAGTTTGATGCAAAGCTAGCAAGCAAAGTTAGTTGCTAAAAAGGGGTTTTTGAGCATCCTAAGAGGGGAAAAAGGTTGATGCAATGGGCTAAAATGAGCCTACATAAGTGCTAGGGGAGTGAACACTAAAGCAGATGAAAGAATGTATGTGAAATTGCAAGGGGTGCAATTTTATGAAATTACACAATCACATAAAAGAAACATGTAAAAGAAAATAAAGACAAGACTAGTAAGGCACATGTGAGTCAACCTATTGTAGGTCGTTTGCATCCCAATATTTTTCATCATATACGAAAGGAAGACAACTAGCCAAAGAAACAATAGCAAGTGTCGAACTAGGGTCATCCACACCAAGTTCAACACTCTTCTTAGGAGAATTATCATTTAAGCTCATAGAAGAGGAAAACAATGTATTCAATTCATTATGCACTTCTTCATCAATTTTAGCAACCTCATCATCGTCATCCAATTTAATCACAAAGGGAGGTAGAATTATAATGTCTGAAGAATAATTTAGCTCTTGTTGCAGTTGTGATATAGAATCTTTTTGTTGTGGCAAAGTGGGAGATTCATTGTGTATTGCTTCAATCAAGTTTGGATGTTGATTTTAGTATGATTTTCAAGTTGTTTTTTATGTAGGACCAGGTTTATCAACCATAGGTTTCTTTTCTTCCCTAAAGGAAGGAATACAAGGAACCATAGGAGGTTGTTCAACCGCTTTCTCTTTAGCTTTGTAAACTTGTTTTATCTTAGGAGGCGTGACGGAATTGCTTTGGTTATCTCTTGGTCTTTTATAGGAGATAGGCAAAGGATTTGTCTTAGGTTGGTCTTGGTTGCTTGGAATGTCTTTAGGTTCAATCATGGTTTTTTCAAGGATAGGAGGTTCAATCGTAGGTTGAGGCATGTTTCTAAGGGATAATTTTTCTATGTATTTCACCTTAAATTTTTGATAGGATTTGAAAAAGAAGTCTTCACAAGGTTTAATAGGTTCCATAGGCTCATGCCAAAATAAATCCAATGAAAAGTTCCCATAGGAAAAATAAGGATTAAAGCCACTATGCTAGACAGTAAATATTTCATTGTCAAAGGAAAACTTTAAGCATTTATGCATGACTGACGAGACGACTTCCATGGAGCATAGCCATGGATAACCAAGCTTCACACGAAATTGATCTGACATTGAGATGATGGAGAATGAGACATTTAATTCTTTCAATCCAACTTTTAAAGGAAGGGTGATCAATCCCATCGTAGGGCAAGCGAAACCATTATGCGCGTCTTTATCCATGCTTTCGGTTTGTCATATGTTTCATGATAGAGTTCATGCACAAGTAAGAATTCTTCAATGATCACATTCTCTCCACATACAAGATCAATTAATATCCCATTAGTGGGCTTTTCATTGATTCGTCTGGCTATGTAAAGAGGACCATCAGGTGCATTTCTAATTATATCTTTAGATGAGAAAGCAATGTTAAGAGGCTTTTTAGTTCGGCCCTTATGAGGTTGAATTTCAATCAATCCCACCATATTATCCATAGGATTTTGTTCAATAGTTTCCATAGGACTTTGTTCAATAGTATTCATGTTGTCATCATCCGTGTCAACATTTATCACGTCATTCTTCTTAGTTTCACTAGCTTTGACAAATGAAATATCATGGTTAGGCATAAGATTGGTGAAGATTTGAAATTTTTGGTTGGGAGGGGTAATGAGCTTATTTCCTTGATCATTAACACCTCCAATTTGAAGTCAGCTAGAATCAATGAGGTCTTGCACAAGATGTTTAAGACGCTTACAATGTTTTGTGTCGTGTCCATTTTGTCGGTGATAATGGTAATAAGAATTTGATCTAAAGTTTGGACGTAAAGGCTTATTAGGATCGAGAGTTTCAACGGGAGGTAAGGTGATCATTTTCTATTCTAGAAGTTGTGACATTGTGCTATGTAGGGTATCAAGTAGGGGAGTAAATTGTCTATTTAGGTCCCCAAATGTAAAAGGAGTTGTCTTCTTTATAGCAGCCACTTGGGTATCGACATGTTGAGTTGGTTGAGGGGGGTTAAGTTGAAGGAATCCTTTATTATATTTCCTAAAAGGTTGATAATTGTTTTGGTTTACGGATTCAAACTTTTTAGGATGGCTAGAGGTGGGTTTTGTTTCACAACTACTAACCAAATTTTGATAATCACGAAGGGCAGTACACAAGTGTACAAAGGAAGGAAACTTCATCATTCCAAGCTTATCTTGTATCTTAGTTTGCAAGTTCTCAATGAACATCCATTGAAGGTGAGGGTCGAAAATCTTTACGTTGATTTGGGAATAAAGCGATTGGTACCGTGAAATGAAGTTAATAACTTTTTCATCATTTTTTGCTTACATCTCATCAAATCGACTAAGGTAATCTTAGGAGTCATGTGCACTTGGAAATTGTTTATAAAGGCCTCAACAAGTTCATTGAATGAACGAATTGAGTTGTTGGGTAGTGAGGAAAACCATTCTAAAGCGGTATCTTTCAAGGACCTAGGGAAAAGCTTAGCCAAGAGCTTATCCTCAAGGACAAAATCACTACATAAGGCGGTATAAGAGGAAACATGGTTAGAAGGATCTCCTTTCCCTCCATATTTCTCAAACCTAGGAATATCTATACCTTGTGGTATCGGCATTCTCAATATCTCCAAGTATAAAGGATTTATTTTGACATAGTATGTAGGTTGGCCATTTTGATTTTGATTTATGGTGGAAATTTTATTTTGAAGGGATGAAACATTTTGCAAAATTTGATTTATGACAGTGTAATTGGTTGTGTTTTGAGATAGAGGTGAATATGGTGGAGGGGTATATGTGTTCAAGGGGGAAGTGAATTGAATGCTTACGTGATGTAAAGTGGTAGGATATATGATGTGTGATGCCACAAAGGTACAAGGATTGCTAGTGGAAATACCCAAGGTAGGAAAGACATTACTAGTAGGTTGCATCATTGTTGTAACTTAAGGGTTGGTATAGGTAGGAATAGAGGCAATGGTTGTGGGAGGAGGAATTTGAGTTCCTCCTTGACTTTTGACATTTTTTGAAGGTTGAGCACAACTAGTAAGTTTGTTAAAAATCTGAGCTAGGTTACGTGCAAGTTCTATTCCTTCTTCACTTTCAATCATGTGATGTATGTTATCTATGGTAGGAATAGTAGTGGTGGTTTTAGTACTTAGTTGATGGTGTAGGTTTGCTAAGTCTTCATGGAATTGTATTATGTTTTCTTATGCAGTACTAGTAACCATTACTTCAACACTTGTCACACTACTTGAAGGCAAAGAGTTGTTAAGGGTATGGTCCATACCTAGTGAACTAGTGTTAATACTAGGAGTGAAAGAGATAGATAACCCAAGATCCATGACGATTGTGTTATTGCAAGATGACATGAGTCTCAAACTTTGTCTCACTATAGTATTAGTAATGGGACACCAAGTTGTAAAGCTCGTGCAAGGGACAATCAATGAATGCAAGATAAATGCAATGAACACAAGATAAATGATATTCTCTAATTCAGTTTCAAATGAAATTAAGCTAGATGCAATGAAATGAATGAAATTGAAACTCAATAAACTGAAACAAAAATCTAACAACAACAATCAAAAGCATAGAAACAAGGTTTTCAATGTTGTAAGATGTAGTTTCAAGTCTGACATGAGACTAAATCACCCAAAGGTGCATATGAGTCTCAGTTAGGGTTTTTCAAGGTTTCAAATGTTGCAAAATAGTCCACAAAGAATACCTAGAAATTAGGTAAAACCACCTATACTAGGACTAAATCGCCCATAGGGGTGTATGGGTCCCAGATTAGGGTTTTTGTACTAATTTCAGCAAATTCTGAGTGAATGTTAGGTTTTTTGGTTTGAATGTTGTCTAGACTATGTGCAATTACAAATTTTAAGTGAAACTCAATGATGCAAGAGGCAAAAATGCAACCTATATGCACTTTCACTAATGCAATATTTGGAAACCCTAGATGCAAATTAACTAATGCAAGACCTAATGCAAAGTTAATGTAAGCTATATCTAAGACTATGATGCACTCAAAATCATAAATAAAGTGTTTTAAATGCAAGGTTCACCAAAATGAAATGAAGAAAATAGGAGAAGCTTTATCTTTTGGGAGATAGAACTAAAGGGGGATTAGGGTTCCTCCACCTATTTCCTTCAATTTCAATCAAGGAAACCCTAGAGATCTCAATCTAAGGATGGAATTAGGTAAAGAGATCTGTAATAGGGTGTCCTAGGGGTTTGATTAAAGATAAAAATGGGGTTCACCACCAAGCAAAGGCTTGGAAAGAAGAGGACGAATGCAATGTGCAAATCTAACTATATAACCTAAGATATGAAACTAAAAATCAAAATAATGAACTAAGAAAGGACAGAGGGGCACCTGGAAAATTGAAGATGCTTGAAACAAGGTTTGCACTCTTGAAAATATGAATTTTAATGATCACTAGGACTCATATGCTAGTAGGGGTGATTTAGTCCTAGTTTTGGGTTTTGGGTCAAAATTAGAATTCAAAACTGCTAAACCATGATCTATAGAAAATGCTTGAAATTTGGTATACTAGGACTCATATGCCACTAGTGGTGATTTATTCCTAATATCAAGGTTGATCTGAAACTCTAATATCCTTTAGTGTTCTCCTATAGTTTCTCTCCTATCAAATCTCCTATTCTAAAACACTAAATTCTACTTTGTAGGTGACTTTTTGTGATCTTGCAAAGTAGATGACAACTTTGCAACTTTGAAAACTTTCTCCAATCTTGCTCTTCAATGGATCTTTAACCTAGATCTACAAATCACACATCAAAGAGAGGGAAAAAAATTGTTTTTTTAGTGGATAGGGGTTTGCCTTGGTCAAACCTCATTTTGGTAATCAAACCTTGAAATGAAATCAAATAGAATGAAGGAATAATGAATGAAAAAATATGTTATGTTGCAACTCACCAAACCCTTGGAATAAAGGTTGCAATCTTATATGTAATGGCTTGAATGTAGATCTTGACTCTTGATTGTATGTTGTAGATCTTGACTTGAATGCTTGATTGAATCATAAGAACCTACATCACAAATGTTAGTTCAAAAATAAACATGATGCATGATGACTTTGACATGATGCTTGAATCTTGAATATAGCTCCAAAACACTTGATAATCAGCTCTTGAATGCTCTTGAATTATCTTGTGAACTCTTGTGAAAGTGATCTTGATTGCTTATGATGTTCTAGAATGAAACTATGTGAAATAACCTTGTATTTATACTTGTTTATGCCAAATTTCCCAAAATTACAACACTACAAGCCGACATCGGATCTAGGAGAATAAAATCCCACCAAGAATTGAATTCAAAATTAGGTCCAAGCTAAGTGGGACTCATACGCCAGTTGGGGCATATGAAAACCTAGTAGGCTAAGCTTGGGACACAAATTTCAAGAATTGTTATGTTTAATGCCAAATTCAGTTTTAGGCCCCAAAAATTAGGTGGGACCCATATTCCCAAGGTGGTGTATGACTCCTAGATCACTAAATCTAGGCCATAAAACCAAAATCATTAAATTATGATTGGTTATTAGATATATGTTGGGATTATCCTCAAAAAGATGCATTAAATAAGGCTTGTGGATGCAAAATAGGACCAAATAAGTCATAAAGAATCCCAATTCTAGCAAGGAGGGCCCAAACAAGTGTGAAAATGTAGAGGGATACATTCTTCTACACTATAGTGCGTACGGGCTGAACAACACTTTTGGGAGACACACCAAAAATAGTAAATCAACTCAAAACTGAAATGTAAGACCATATTTGAGTAGATTAAACATAGATCTAATAGATACAGTTTATTGAACATGCAAATTGGATGACCGGAGGACCCTTAAAACTAATCTCAAAAATAGTTGCAAAGTGTCCTTGTTGGTTGCAAAGTGTCCTGATATAACTTTTTGACAAAAATGACTGAACAGAGATTTTGGGAGAAAGATTAAAAACACAAAATGCATTCATTCATGACATGCAAATATTGGATTTGATAGATGAAACATAATACTAACAGAAACAGTAAAGGTTCAGGAAGATCTAAGAATGGATAATGTTGTGTATCTCTTAGAAAACATTATTTTCAGAAGTTGTCCTGGGACTCATTCGCCCATTGGCAAAGGGGTCCTTGTTCATGTTGATGGTGTTTTCTACACAGCAACAACTCAAATAGAATATAATATCCTATCTCTCTTGAAAGGTAAATCTCTATCAGCAAGCCTCAAGAGATAACCCCAAGGTCTCTAATGTCAGGTCTTGACAATGCATGAACAACTCAATGATAAATGTGAAAATGTTGGTAATCACAAGGGGACCTTACTACAAGCAAATATTGAATCCTTAGATTTATCAGATCTAGCAATATGATGATACTTCCAATCCTAAATTTAACCCAAATTCAAAATAAACAGCAAAAGAGATAAGGTTTAGAGATATTTCTAAATTTAACACTAATCCTAAGATTAACAATGCAAATGATGAAACACTTGAAATGGACCAATCCCTCAAAAACTGATTCCTGCTTAACCCAGATAAATATGCAATCTTACAGAAATAGTGCAATCTTCTAAGGCATTAAAGATTTTCAGATCATGAATATTCATTCAAGACAACCCAATTGCAATTGAAATGAATAAACCTTCACAATGAACTAAGCACAGTGAATTTAATAGTCCAGGATAACTTTGCAAAGAAACTAACAATCAGTTGGTTGCGAAAAGTATGGACTAGAGATTGTTGCAACACTCCAAGTATCAAATCATAAACACTATCAATTTATCTAACATTAAACCTAGCACATCTATCAAATAAACTTAAGCAATTCTAAAGATAGAATCACAAGAGCCATGCCAGATAAAATTCAACACAAGAAAGGCACCAAATCATAATGTCTTCGCTTGCATTAAATTACCCAAAGTAGCAACAATTCCAGTATTATGTTATAGTACTTGCTTGCTTGAAAATAAAACTAACTCCTAACTCTAGCTCTTGCTACTCTACTTAATTCTCTCCAATATCAAAACTATCTAGCCCTTACAAATGAGGCAGAATGCCATATTTATAGAAACCCCCCCAAGATATGTCGGCCTAATTAGGTTTACAATAATAATCGGCCACAAAACAAGTTGGCCCAAGAGGAATTCAAAATGAACAAAGTGGGAATTAAATGCAAGTATTCCATCTAGGTCGGCCTAGGGTCTCCAACAAAGCTCGGTCCAATGCATGTGAAGGAAGAGGAGAAATAATGGGAAGCACAAATTCTGATGTAGCATTGCATTAACTGCCTTCCCCTTTGTCCTTATTTAGCTCCACCCTAGCATGCACCATCAAAAGTACCCTGTCCAAGTTGGCTATAGGTGGAATAGGTAAAAATTTAATTCTCCTCTCAATGGACTTGATATCTTCTCTTGACTACTCCACCAACTTATCCCATTCTACCTTACTGGTTTGATATTTATCAATAACTGCAATGTAGGTGGCCACATCATCCAACTGATGTTCAGTAACTGGGTCTTCATTGGTTGGAGAATATACATCTCACCACCATTTTCTCAACTGTTCCAAGCTCAAATGCTTCGGTGCAAACTTCTTTCTCCCTGTCATCACCTCAAAGAAGGAATTCATTTATTGTAGATATCGGTCAGGGTCTCTTCAATTTGCCTCCTCTGCTTATACACCTTCTTCAAAACCTTCTACCTTATTTGCAAAGCTTCAAACCATTCCCAAGGTTCTGCAACTCTGGAGGAAGGAATAATTCCATCACTTACAAACTTATCTTCAGTATACTCCATGATGGTCTTGGTTTTCTGCAACAGGAGGTCTACATCTTCCTTATCTTGAGCCAATACATATTTCAACCAATTTATTGCCCTCATAGCATCCCCATCGGTTGAAAGGATGTCCTTGATAGAATTATCTCCCTTATTTTGCACCCCTTATAACCAGTTCATTATGGCATGAGTAGTAGTCTTCATTCTCTCTAGCTCCGTTATGGTTTCTTGTGGCAAAAAGCTCGCAGTAGATGATGAGGAGCTAACAGATTGCAAGGGCTTCATCAAGTCCTGCAAGTACTTCTTTAATTTCTCATTTTCCTTCTTCAATTCTTGCTTGGTTTTCACTTCTTTCCTCAACCTACCCAAGCTCACAGCACTAGAGCCCTCATATTCTTCAATCTCTTGTTCCATGGAAGTGGGCCCTAGGTTGATGGTCTGCACATTATAATCACTTCTAGTCACATCATCTATGTTCTTATCAGGAGCAGGAGTAGCAATATGAACCACTATGTTATTTGTTTCATCTCTTTCAATCTTGGAGATGACTTTGGCTTTCTTCTTTCCTTTACCTTTTCCTATGTTTGCCAATAGCTCATCCCAATTGGGAGGGGTGTCATCCACAAAAATCTACTTACTCTTTAATTATTGGTTCCAACCAGCCTGGAATAGTGGATTCAAATTGTACCCTGCTCTTCCCAACTTCATCTTATTGATCCTTGGGTATATCTTCATTCAAATCCTATTTCTCAGGAATTTAATCAACTTTATCTTATTTTTCTTTATCATGCTCCTCTTCTTCATGCATCGGTGATGGAGTCCTAACTGTTATTTCCTCTCTCTGAGGAGGTCTATCTTCTTCACTTCTAGCAGGTGAATCATCATATGTTACCAAGGGAGACTGTAACACCTTCTCAATTTCTGCCTCAGCACTATAGAGCTCACCTTCCTAAAATTCTTCTCCTTCTGGATCTTGATGACTTTCTACCTCTTTGGATTCACCTAGTTCACCGTGAGCTTCATGGGAAGGAGCAATATCATCATGTTGTTCAGTAGTAGGAGTGACTGGAGGAGCATCCTTCCCCGGCACACTATCCTTAGGAGAAGGAGTTCTTGATTTCCTTGTATATACATGTGTCCTTTCTCCTAAGCTCTCTACATTTATCACAGGTGGGCTAACTTCCTCTCCTACCTTGGAACTTTCTTTTACCTTTTGTGAAAATCTCACCATTCTTCTTCTCTCGGGCACAGGGACTCTAACCTCTTTATCTTCCTTTTTAGCCTCATCCTTTGCTGACTTCTTTGTTCTTGAAACATGTTTCCTCTTCTTTTCAATAGGCTTTCTTTTTTTTTCTGCCCCATATACTTCCTCTACTTGAACATCTTTAATCTTAACCTTAAAAGGAGAGCTCACTTTCTCCTTACCCTTAGGATCCTACTCAATCGACTCCTCAAAAGTGGAATGGGACTCCAAGTCTCCCATTAGATCATAGGTGCACTGCACACCTTCACTTTCCAATTCCCACATCTTGTGCTTAAGCCACAGCCTTATATATTTAATCACTGGAGTCATAAGTTGCTCTAACTCTTTTTTCTCTTCCTCTAACCAGTCTACTCCCACTAATTTATCTTTCATTGCTTCAAAATCATGGCCCTGAATCAAATCTCCATCATCTTCAACTTGATCTATAATGGCCTTCACATTATAGAGCCGAACCAAGTTAACAGGTAGCCTAGAAAACTTCTTCCTTCTAATCTCAAATTCATCACTGCAATTGGCCCAATAGTCTTCTATGTCATCTTTGTGACTATATTCTTTGTTGGCCTTCTTTTGTGCTTCGCTAGTCCTATCAAACCTAGATCTTTTGGAATGGAAAGATAAACCAAGAGTGCTTATTTCTTCTTCAGAAGCATAGGCCAAATTAATAGAAGGGCATGCCTCACCAGTGCCTATCCTCAAAGGAAAATCTCCACCGAATCCAGTCTTATGCTTATCTTTCTTCACAATTGCATCAAAATCACATATCTTCCTGGTGACCTCCAAAAGTACAACATGGTATGTAGGATACCTGGGAAGTTTGTATGGAGCCCTCCAACAACTATCTATCCTTATATATGAAAAGGTGGGAAACTGTATGAACCAATCCCCATACCTTTTGATTAGTTCCTTGGCATTGTCAGATATCCTTACATGCTTTGCACCTTGCAATAATTTGGTGATGTACATGGTGAATGCATCATTCACCCTCCTATAGCTCAAATTACCCAGGTACAACTATGGATAAACCTCATATATTACAGCATGCCCAAAGGTTCCTCGTGTACTCAATCCCTTATATGGATGAAATATTGCAAGTGCATAGAACAAGTAAGAATTCATTGTGAAGCTCTTAGTCTGCAGCACATTGCACAGTTGATCATGAATCATGGCACTTATAACGCCTACCCAATGATAATTAACATTCTGCTCCATCCTCATAATGACATGGAACATCCAATTCTCAAATACACTAGCACTCTTCAACCCTACCACCCTGCTGAGAAGGGTGATAACATCATAGTATTCCTTCTTAAATTTGGCTCTGAATAGCTACTTGGGTAGCTTGGAAAAATGAGACTTAGGCTTCTCCAACCAAGAATTAATGACCTATTGGGACTTGATAGTATCTTCCTCATAGAACTTATTTTCCATATCCATATCAAAAGCCACCACATGAGACCTGCCAGGCATGTCAAAGGTCTGGGTTATAGACACGGGATTTAGATTTGCCACAATTCTTCCTTGGGGACCAACTATCCTTTGTGTACCTCTGTCATAGTGTCTAGCACACTCGAGCACCAACTCATAGCACTATACTATAGGAGGGAATCCAGCTACGTGTGCTAACCCTAATTCCAACATTCTTCTAGCCAGCAAAGGAAGATTTTGTGCTACCATCCTTGTCTTGAATTCTTCACAATCCCACAATCCAACATTTGTATCAATTACCTTTGACCAAATGGAAGTGAGCTTGCTCTTAGGAATTCTACTCTTGATATCCATCTTAATTCTTTCTGCCTCAGAAACACAAGACCCCTTTGCACTTGGATCCATCACTTTACCCTTGGTTCCACTTGTCACCACCTTACTTGATTCAGCCTACATCCAATAAAGAAACCATAATAAAGATCACATGCAACCCAAGTTAATCAATCACAAATAGCATATTCAATCCCATGATAAGTCCCAAGATAAGCAAAATGCTCAAAACCCTCATAAAATTAATCATATCAAAGTTCGGGTTTTCAGTCATCCTACAAAATCCAGGCCAGAGAGGAATTTTGGAAAATTCCTAGCCAAGCGGATTTTAGAAAAATAAACATAAAAGCATTCAATAATCATGTAAATCAATTGTCATTAACAAAGAAACAACATGGTGTATCTTTAAATAGTTCATATTGATCATACAATGCATAATCATCGGCTAATAAATCATGTTATCTCTCAGTTCTTCATTTTCAACAAAGTTTTGAAGAATTCCGCCCAGGACGAATTTCCGTGAAAACAACAATATCTTACGAATTCTAGGAAAATGAAGGAACAAAGGAAATTTTGGGAAAATCTAGCGGGAATGAAAAATCCCTGAATCAAGCAAAACTTTGGACTACAGCACATTTCGGGAAAATGAAAGGAAAACAGAAAATTGGGGAATTCCGCCAGTGAAGGAAAATCCTGAAGTTGAAGGAAAACCTGAATGTCAACGTTTTCTCACGACTTCACTCAAATTGATCGAACGATCACAAATTTGAGGATCTTGGGCCTGAAACTAGCTTGATTTGAACCTCCTATAGATCATCTTTAAATTTGAGGCTCATCCTAAAGTGAATCGAAAGAAATTGGTGATGCCCTAAACTCGAAACCCTAAAATTTTGCCATGAATGCACAGGACAAGCTTGGACTCAACTTATTTGATTGCTAGGTTTACAGAAAGTTCATTATGGCCTACACAAGCAAGCTATCTCATGATAAAATTGAAAGACAAGCTCAAAAACTCACTTGGAATCATTAATCTAACAAAACCGAGCAACCCTAGCTTCAAACGCTCAATGCCCAAACATATAGAAATTCAAACTTCCAAGCACACTCAGGACGCTAAAGAATCACTCATATTCAACAATTAAAAGAAAGGCAATACGTACATACCATTGATGAAGTGAGACTCATATAGCAATGAAAGATAACAATCTTTAGCGCCCCAGTAAACAACAACAATTATGATGACTCTCGGGAAAATCACCGCCAAACCCATAAATCCATGAATTCAATCACCAAATCAAGCCAAGCACATAGGATCAAGCATTCCATATCAATAGAGATCAAACTATGATAAAGCATAATGGCATAAAACTCCCCAAAATTGTACAAATGATCATTAATGCAGTCGACAAGATAGGCAAAACCAAAACCCGGGAACCCGACCAGGAGACAAAATTTTGGAGAAATCTAGTCACCACGGAATTCCATGAAGGACCAAAATCTCTAGACCACAGTGCAAAACATCAGACACCGAGTTTTCAAAGCATCTGGGGAATTCCGCCCAAAGGGAAATTTCCCGAAAAGAGCCAAAAACCCGAAATGAGCTTAAAACAATAGATTTTCAAAGTGCATCCTAGAAGGGGGGCATTTGCACGAATAAGATAATAATTCAAGCACGCGTTAAGGCAACAAAAGCCCAAAATCCAAGGGCCAAAACACCAAAAATGAAAGCAAAAGAGGGTCCCTGCTTTCAACGGGGCGTGTGTGCGAAAAACTGCACAACAATTCACCTTTCCAAAATTAATTTTTGGGTCCTATTCTCTTGTGTTTGCACTTCCAGGTTCTCTGGGTTTCATAGTCGAACAGTCAGAAATTAATTTAGGATTTGAGTTTCTGTGAGATGACAACAAATGCAACTTTGAAATTTTGCAACTTTGAGATCTTCAACTTTTCTTCAACCTACAAATCTGCAATACACAAAGATAGGGGAAAAATGTTTTTTTTTGGTGAATGGGGGTTTTCCTTGGTAAACCCCCGTTTTGGTAATTAAATCTTGAAATGAAATAAAATAGCATGAAAGAGGAAATGAAGAATGAACAATATAATGTTGCAATTCAAAAAACCCTTGAATAACCTTTGAAGGACTGAATTTTTGTTGTTGATCTTACATGAAATGGCTTCAATGGATGTGGATCTTGAATCTTGAATCTTTTTTTGAACACTTGCACTTGATCTTGAAACCTACATCACAATGTTATCTCCAAAAACATGCATGATGCAAAAGACTTTGACATGACACTTGAGATCTTGAATTAGTACAACAAATGATGAAGAAATATGCTTTTGAATGATCTTGACAATAATATTTTCTTACATGAAAGTTTCCCTCTTGCTAGATGATGTGAATTGATAAAATAACCTTATATTTATAGATATTTATCCTTAATTTCCCAAAATTAAAACATTACAAACTAACATTTGAAATTTTAATTTAGGATCATAAAAATACCGCCAAAACATATTTAAAAATGGGTTCAAGGTCTTAGGGAGGACCCATTCTCCCATGGATGAATGGGTCCCAGGCCCTAATTCTTGGAATTCACATTGCTCAATATAAGGTGTTATGTGTTGGAATTAATTATTTTTAGGTTTCCCCTTCGGAAAATGTAATTTAATGGGATTTTAAATGAATTATAAGGCTTATTAAGGTCAAATTAATCTCAATTAATTAAGGGAGCCCAAAATAAGTGTGAAAGTGTAAAGGGATACACTTTACAACACTAAATTAAGGCACAATTAAGTCCATTTTAATTAAGAGGGCCCAAATAAGTGTGAAAATGTAAAGAGATACATTTTACAACACTAAATTAAGGCATTATTAAGTTTATTTTAATTAGGAGGGCCCAAAAAAGTGAGAAAATGTAAAGGGATAATTTTTTCTACTCTACATTTAGCCCCCACTTTAGTGAGAGGATGAGCACAAGTGCAGAACTCATACTAAAGTAGACAAATATGTGTCAAGAGGGGTCCAAGTGCACAAATGTTTATGGGATAGGATGACAAAGATCAAGGAGGTAGCCAAGCCCCCAGGATCCAATATCCTATGTCAAACCAACATAAGCACAAAGGGACATGCACAAGATGTATGATATGAAGAAACAAAACAAGATACACAAACATACAATGTTAAAAACAAAGAAAACAAAAAGGGGTGGATCAAGCCTCGAATATTTGTCCAGCTCAATTTGGATCAAGCCTTAGTTGTTTATCCAAAAATGTTCACAAGAAAAACATGATGTCTACTATGCAAACAACAACACACACTCATATGGGCTAATGGAACCTCAGGTTGTCCACTAGGTGAGCCCCCAAAAAGTGGCTAAGTGAGAAGTCATGCCTGGTCTATAGGCTCTCACCGTACTAACCATACCAAAGCTATATCTCTAATAACTTTGATAAGGGACCATAAAAAATATGAAATTCAAGCTTCATAAGGTTAACAAGTTGTGTTATGTTAAATACTCATGAACAAAATGCAAGTAGGATAAGATATGTTCAAAGGGTTTTTCTTAGTTCATGAAAGTTCTCCTCTTAGGGAACATCATGCCTAACGTATCCAAAAGAGGAATAGTCAAGGATAAAAGATTCACAACCTAGGGAATGCAATCCATAGAGTTACCACTAAGAGGAATAACATATGCTCAGAAAGGCCACGTTCTTGAAGGAAATCAATTCCCAATGTCACCAAGAAGAAGACACATCACATGAATTTAGAAGACTGCACTTTGAATAAGATAATTCACACTTCCTAGGAGGTATATAATATCATCACTAAGAAGGGAACATGCAGACAATGAATGGGGGACCATATTCCCCCCACTTAAATTGTCAACATACTTGCTATGTTGGTATTTTAAGTAGGAAGAAAGGAAGAGGTTATCCTTGAAAAGAATGCACACCTCAAGAAACTAGTTATCCTTGCCCCCCAATCATAGAGACCAAGACAACCACCAAGAACTATCAAGTTGTTGCCAAGAGAGATATGGTTTCACCAAAAATTGTACCACTATGAATGACAATGAGCAAGACACAGAAGGCTACTAATGCCACACATGATGAGCAACAAGATATGATGAAAAATCAATATCAAATAGAAGAAATAGGTGCATCAACACAAGTAAGAGTGCCACAATCCTTAAGGTGTTGAATTTTATTACTCAAATTATCCTTACATTCATTAGTTGAATGACCATGAACTCTATGATATGCACAAAATGTACTCTTTTTATAAAATTTCTTTCATATTCTTGGAGGGAGAGATACCAAACAATCTTGGAGGAGTCTTGAAAAGATACTCTCTCGATCAATAGTAGAAGATGTTCCTTATTCTTGTAACAAAGATATCTCTTACTTAGTACAAGGTGTCATACATACACAAGAATCTTTAGATTGTGAGATTTTGTACTCTCCCTTAAAGGAGGGTGTAAAATATAATGAACCCCAAACATTAGTGTTTTGCATGATGACATTGATATTAAGCGAAGATTTCTTTGATTCTTTCATTTATTTCAAAGGACAATAACCAAGACCACTATTTTTTTTCTTATGTGTTAGGCTCTATAGGGACATGAATACCTTTCTCTCTAGCACCACATCCTTTTCCACTATAACCAAGCTATTTCATAAGTTCATAACCTCTTCCCTAAAGCTTTTTCATTTCTTTTGGATTTGGTGGTTGTTCGTAATCAACTTCATCAAAGTTTGTTGTGCTATTTTATTCTTCTCCTAAAGTGGTTGAAGTGGATGCTTTTGAATTTTTTGTTGACATTACTATTGGTTCTTTTACCTTTCCATAATTTTTTGTTATGATCTTGTATTCACCCATGAGTGTAGGTGTGAAATCTAAGGAACCCCAATCATCCTCTAGTAACTATGTAACTTCTTCAATATGCTTTTCTTTTTCTATCTCTTGCACGTGTTTCACTTGTGTAGTTGGTGTCAATATTTTCAAAGTATTTTCCTTGTCTTTATAAATGTGCAAAATTTTGGGTTCAAGGTCATCTTTTATTGTATACACTTTGGTTTGTAGACATACTTCATTTTATGATGAATAGTAGAAGGCACCCCATTCATTGCATGAATCCAAGGTCTATGAGAAGATTATATGAAAGATTATTGGGCATGACATGAATAGGAGTTTGCAATGTAGCCTTTCCAACTGTAATAAGTGATGTGATCATGCCAAGCAGTTATTTTCCTAAGTTATCAAACCCACGAATGGATGAATATTTAGGTTTAATTTGGATTTTGTCTACTCCAATCTTACCTAAAATTTTTATGCCACACACGTTAAGGGCTAAGCCATTGTAAACAAGGGTTCTCTTTATCCCCTTTATTATTAATAATAGCTATTATCATGAAAGCTTCATTTTATTTTTGTACTTCCAAAGGAGGGAGCTCACTTTGGTGGTAAATAATGTCTACATTCATTCCTTGAATTAGGGATTTTATATCAATTGGATTTTCACTAGGGGGAACCATGACTAGTTACAATGAATTTTTAAGCCTACTATGATAACTAGGTGAGGCTTGAATAAGATCCCATAAGGATATCTTAGCAGGAGTGTTTTTAAGTTGTTCGACAAGATCATAAGTTTCTTTCCATTATGTAAAGGAAAACAAGGAGCACTAGGCAAGATAGGTTGAGGCAATGGTAATGAAGTAGGAATGGTGTGTGGTTCCCTATTGTTCCTTGTATTATATGTGTGAGCAACGATATTATAACTCAATTGCTGCGAAACATTGTTTTGAGGTGATCTTAGGGTAAGCATAGGTTTGTTTTCAACTTGTGGTTGATGTGAGGGTGGATAGAGGATAAGAAGTGGCTCAAGATATTGCTTCAAGGGATATCTAATGTTCATAACCTCAAAATACTTATCCTTATTTTGATGATCCTTTAGCGAAGGGGAGTTTTATGTTATCTTATCATTTTCATCTAATGAAGCCACATTATTATTGCTTGAAAGATGTATGCATCAATTCTATCATTCTCTTGCACCATGATATTTACCCTAGTAGGAATTTTTTTAGGAGAGGAGCAAACAAGATGTTGATCACATTCCATGTTTAGATTTAGTAAGGTAACTTCATCACAAATAGGGGAGGCATCAAGAGAAGAACAACTATGATTTTCATTCTTACCAATGATTGGATCCTTTCATTCAAATAGATCTTTCCAAATGGTAGGAGCATTAAGAAAGGGAGAAACAATATTATCATGACTCTCAATGGGTGTATCTTCTAACACCAAACTATCTTCTTCATAGCTAGGAGAGATATTAGGAGAAGAGAAAATTTTATTGTCATGACTATCTACAATTACATCCCCATGTCCTATAATATCTTCCCAAGTAGGAGAGGTAGGGGAAGAGAAACAAATAGGATTGCCATAGCTCTCAATCATTGGATCTTTTAACACCAAAATATCCTCTTCACAAATAGGAGAGAATTTGGTAGAAGGACAAATGTGATTGTCATGATTGTCCACAATTGCATCCTCTTTCACTAAAGCATTCTCACAAGTAGGAGAGGTGTTGGGAGATAAATGGAGACTAGGTAAAGTAAAATTAAGAAATGTGTCAATGATCTCATCTTCTTGTGTCATAATATCTTCCCAAGTGGGAGAAGGAGAGGGAAAAATAAGACTTTCATGATTCTCAATAATTGTATCTTCTTTCTCCAAGATACCTTCATCGCCAATAGGAGAGGTGTCGAGAGAAGAACAATTATGGTTTTCATGATTATCTATGCTTGTATCCTCTTGTATCATATCATCCTCACAAATGGGAGAGATAGTAGGGTTTGAGTGAAGGATAGGCAAGCTGATATTAATAAATGTGTCAATGGTTTGGTTTTCTTGCTCTAAGATGTTCTCATAACTAAGAAAGATAGTGGAAGGATGGCTAACATGTTTCTTAGTGACCTCATTTATTTGCTCTAAATTGTACTCATAAGAGGGGATGTTGTACTTATATAGTTCATTCTTAACCATGTCAAAACCACATCTCTTAAAAGGAAACATGCTAACATAAAAAGTAAGTTATCCAACTTAGGTAATGCTTCAAAAATGTAAACAATTGTCCTACAAATTTGATGATTTTCAATGCTGCAATAATTTTGAAATGATTTAAAATTTCTACACTAAATGGATGATTAGACCTAGATGCATAAAACAAAAAAAATCCTAAAAATTTCCAGACTGAATATGGGTTACCAGGAGATTTGGGAAGTGCAAAAAACCACAAAAAAGCTCAAAAAAGATGGTTTTAAGAGGCCCTAAAGGTCTCATTCGCCCATGGGAGAATGGGTCCCTATATAGGGTTTTTTAAAATGAAGAATGCAATTTCTGAGTGATTAGATGTGTTCTTTGTTCCTAGTCTCAAACTGTAACTTTTGTAACAAAATTTTGTGGAATTTGATGTGTAAATGCAAGTGAAATTAATGAAAAATGATAAACTATATGACACTTTTTGAAATGCAATTTTTATCCAATTTTCTTATTTAAGTGATTGAAATTATGCTAATATATAAATACTATGCAAAATCAATCTAACATTATGCAATTTTGTTGAATTTTTAGGTTTAAAATGAATGCAAAATGCAAGTTTACACCTAAAATGCAATGCAACTTTAAGGCAAATTTAGAAACCCTAAATGCAAAGAATTAAGGAAACTCCTAAATCTAGGGTTTGAATGTACTCCAAATCAGAAATTAGAATGTTCAAATAATTGGGTTCACCAAAATGAAACATAGAAAAATGGGGTAAGGTCAAACACATAGGGTTTTATACTAAATTTAGGAATGTTTCACCAAACTTGCTATAAATAGAAAGGGGGAAATGGGGTGAATGAACCTAGGGAAGTGCACCAAGATGGTTCCCAAAAAGGGGGCTTATGTGGCCACTTTTTTTTCTGAAATCAGGAAATGCTGACCTTGGACGTGAAATTGAGGATAGTTACACTCAAAATTTTGAGATGGAACAAAAACAAGGATCGAAGTGCTCGGAGTCTACTTTCTAAACTACTAATTTATTATGAAAATGGTTGATATTAAGGGGTTTAGAAGAGGGATGTACACAAATTGGTGTTGTTTTTGTCAAAAAAACATAACATAGCAACTCTTGTACAACCTGAGCACGTTGAAATTTTTTGTAGTATTTTTAAAATCGCTACGGCTAGAAGTTAGCTAATAGCATCTAGTTGATGCACAATTTTTTTGATAATTTTTACTAATTTTCTAAGTGGGAACTTCTAAAAATAGAATTTTGGCCGTGCTCCCCTACAAATTTTGGAAAATAATTGATTTTTTTTTCTTTCTTTTTTTAAATTTGTAGAATGGAGTATAGTTTCTAAAAATGTAATTTATTTGAAATTTTGATGAATGGTTAATTTATAACAAAAAAAACACAAACACTACTTTTTGGCAAAAAATAGACATACAAACAAAATAAATTATGGATGAAAAGCTTGACATTGTCAAAAAGTGAAAAAAATTACATCGTTGGATAACTAAGAGAGAACCTAACATTACCCATGTTTTTTATTTTGTCGATATTGAACTAGATGCAATCTTGATGGTGAGCATGGACCCGATTATGTGAAAAATTGTAGAATTTTCAAAAAAACGTCTCTGGCCTTGTTGGGAATGCCCTCCAAGCCTTTGGGTTGGTATTCCAAGGCAAATATTTTCAATTTTTTCTTTGTTTTGAATGTGAAATCATGCGAGCGTGTTATAACGCGCTCACATTTTTTAAAACTTTTTTCAAAAGTGGCTAGAAAATTGGTACCCAACTTCATGCACCTGCCCACCTACCTATTCTTCTATTCCATTCAGGAAATGAGATCCCTCAAGTTAAAATCAACTTTCAACCCTTAGGTGAGTGAATTCTTTGAGGAATCTAAAAATATCCTTTATGTGTGCGTACGAGCTGAACAAGACTTTTGGGAGACACACCAAAAATGGTAAATCAACTCAAAACTAAACTATAAGACCATATCTAAGTAGATTAAACCTAGATCTAATAGAAACAATTCATTGAACACGCAAATCAGATGAGCAGAGGACCCTTAAAACTAATCTCAAAAATAGTTGCAAAGTGTCTTGAATAACTTTTTGAAAAAAATGACTAAATAGGGGTTTTGGGAGAAAGCTTAAAATAAAAAATGCATTCATTCATGGCATGTAAATATTGGATTTGATAGATGAAATATAATACTACCAGAAACAGTAAAGCTTCTAGCAGATCTAAGAATGGAGAATGTTATGTATCTCTCACAGAAAATATTATTTTCAGAAGTTGTCTTAGGACTCATTCGCCCATTGGCGAATGGGTCCTTTTTCACCTTTCCAAAATTGATTTATGGGTCCTCTACTCATGTGTTTGCACTTCCAGGTTCTCCAGGTTTCACAGTCGAACAATCAGAAATTAATTTGAGATTTGAGTTTATGTGAGATGACAACAAATGCAACTTTACAATTTTGCAACTTTGAGATCTTCAACTTTTCTTCAACCTACAAATATGTAACACATAAAGAGAGGGGAAAATGTTTGTTTTTTGGTCAATGGGGTTTTTCCTTGGTCAAACCTGATTTTGGTAATTAGACCTTAAAATGAAATAAAATAGCATGAAAGAGGGAATGAAGAATGAATAATACAATGTTGTGATTCAAAAAACCCTTGAATAACCTTTGAAGGACTAAATTTTTTATGTTGATCTTGCATGAAATGGCTTCAATGGATATGGATCTTGATTCTTGAATTTTGCTTTTGAACACTTGAACTTGATCTTGAAACCTACATCATAATGTTACCTCCAAAAATGTGCATGATTGAAAAGAATTTGACATGACTCTTGAGATCTTGAATTGCTACAACAAATGATGAAGAAATCTGCTCTTGAATGATCTTGACAATAATATTTGCTCACATGAAATTTTCTCTCTTGCTAGATGATATGAATTGATAAAATAACCTTGTATTTTTAGACATTTATCCTTAATTTCCCAAAATTAAAACATTACAAGCTGACATTTGAAATTTAAATTTAGGATCATAAAAATACAGCCAAAACATGTTTTAAAATGGGTTCAAGGTCTTAGGGAGGACCAATTTTCCCATGGGTGAATGGGTCCTAGGCCCTAATTCCTGGAACACACATTGCTCAATGTAAGGTGTTATGTGTTGGTATTAATTATTATTAGGTTTCCCCTTCGAAAAATGTAATTTAATGGGCTTGTAAATGAATTATAAGACTTATTAAGGTCAAATTAAGCTCAATTAATTAAGAGAGCCCTAAATAAGTGTGAAATTGTAAAGGGATACACTTTAAACACTAAATTAAGCACAATTAAGTCCATTTTAATTAAGAGGGCCCAAATAAGTGTGAAAATGTAAAGAGATACATTTTACAACACTAAATAAAAGGTATTATTAAGTTTATTTTAATTAGGAGGGCTCAAACAAGTGAGAAAATGTAAAGGGATACATTTTTCTACACTACAATACATTATATATGTTGTGGTTAAATATGAATTTGGTTATTGATGTTCAAGTAATGATGTATATGATAGATGTATGTATGTTATTTTATGATTTATTATATTGAACCCCATTGGATGATTATGTTATTCTTTGACTATATATGAATTGAGCAAGTACCCTTGACGTGCATTGAGTGGTTATACCTGTAAAATATTATTTAATATTTATCCACCTAGCTACATAGGTCTGAGTTATTCCCCAATGGCCGTTAATTTGAAGATGTCACATTGGGCCTCCCTATCTATTCCCCTATCGTACTCGAATCAAGTATGGTAGGTGTCATGTTCGACCTTGTGTGAACCCAAGATCCAAGTTAGGAGTTATGCTGGAATCCCTATATGTTGTGGATAACTAGTAAATATTTGATTTAATTAATGGATTAAATTTCATTTTTTCCATAAATGAGATGCTAGCAATTTAAATGATTTCTATAATGATTATTGAAATATTTTTTCTATTTTAGAAAAGGGGAAAATAGAAATGATGTTAAGTGTTATTTAATTGATTTGCAAAATTTAATGGGCTAGGAATACTTGTTGGGATTCAATTTTATTGTATTTGATAAATGACTACAAATGATTTAATAAGGAATGTTGTATTTATGTTTGAAATTATTCAAATATTAGCTATCAAAAGATTTATGTGTTTTGCAAAAAATGCAAGAAAATGAAAATAAAATAAAAATTTATAAGTTAGTATTTAGTTTAATTATATGGATTTTGTTAGGTTAGGGGTATATCTAAGCTTAATTTAACTATATGGATTTAAATGACTTCAAAAGATTGAATGTAAATGTTTTTTTTATATTTGGAAAATTTTGAAAAATAAAGTAAATCAAAAATAGAAAAATAGAAATAAATATAGGAAAAGGGTAAATAGGCAAAGGGTATTCTTTTGATTGTTATGTTCTTTTTTTAAGAAAATGGGTGTGCAAAAACCCTCCCCCTTTGAATTCTTATGTTGGTGAATGGGAATTCATTTGTGGGTAGATTTGAGTTAGAATTGAAGCATTGGAATATGAATTGGGAAGGAAATATTCTCATGATTGGATTCATGCTTTCACGTGGTGTGTTGTGAGTACTCTTTAATTTTTTATTTTAAAACTTTTGAGAAAATGGGTGCGCAAAAACCCTCTCCCCTTTCAATTCTTGTTTTGGTGATTAGGAATGCATTTGTGAGTGGATTTGAGTGAGAATTAAAGCAATGGAATAGGAATTGGGAAGGAGATGTGATCTTGATTGGATTCATGCTTTCATGTGGTGTGTTGTGAGTTTTCTTCAGTTGTTCATTTTGTAAAATTTGAGGTAATTTCTTCATTTCTCATCCATTGTTCATCATTTTTTCTTTCAAATGGATTATAGGCAATTAGTGGAGTTTTAAACACTCCTAATTCTCTTTCAAATTCAAACTTAGAATAGTTTTAATTTTATTTTGAGATTTTTTTAACTCCATTTTATTTAGAATAGTTTTACTTATGCAATTAGTTATCTCCTCTTATGTAAATTATACTAATGATGTTATTAGACCTCTCCTTAAGAAGGAATGTAATATTTGATAATAGAAAATAGTATTAGATTAGGTACATGTCTCAATTTTTGAACCAAACACGATCATATCATGGCTTTCATAATTGTGTAATGAAAATGTTAAAACAAACTTAGAAATATTTTGTTTAGATTTAAAATTAATTTAAATGCTTTCTTTCCCATTTGGGCGGCTTGATACTGCACCTAGGAAGTCATGTTTCACCCATAACTGACTCAGATTGCTCAAAGCATTCTAAGTCTACTTGGGTAGCCTTGTCCTAGTGGAGCAACCTAGTAGCATAGTGGGGAAATCTGGTCATCAATGCGGTGGCCTAGCTTTGTAAGTTTAAAGTTCAAAATTTGGTTATCTCTATTGGGGCAACCTTGTCTTATACTTGGGTAGCCCTGTTTCCCATGTACAAAAATAGAATTTAAATCCTTTCTACCACAACTAACTTATGGTTTTTGTGGCCCAATGCCATAGAAGAAGAATTTTTATGCCTCTTGTATTTGCTTGTTTTGGCCATTTTCATCATCTGAACCTTTGAAACCTACTTAAAGTATCTTTCTCTTAGAACTTGAGCATTCTTCTTTGTTTCAAGACCTTCTATGGGAAAACCATGTAAATAGAAGTTGTTCCTCATGGTTTCAAGGGTATATTTGTTTTTTGAGCATGTTCTTAAGTGTGGTAATTGAGGACTTGTGGTATCTCTTGTATTGATTTGTGTGCATTCTTTTGAAGTTGCTTGATTATCAATCTTAGGGTTAGGGAGATTGTATACCTAGTTTTACATGAAGACTTGGGAATTTTGTTATCCTTCAAAAATTTCCTTGGTTTTTTGGGTTATTTAGTGTTTCCAAGTGTGGATTGGAGGTTGATGATTCCATCATTCTATCTTAGTGTGATGTTGCAAGAGAACACGATCATGGTTTATTAACATAAATTGTCATATAGTTGTTCTCTCTCTCTCATATGTTCATCATGGTGGATTTATCCCATGATTGGTTAGTCTTCCACTATTTACACCTTGATATGTAATGGTGAGGTTGTCTCTATCTCTCTCGTATGTTCATCATGGTGGATTTATCCCACGAGTGATTAGTCTTCCGCTATTGCCACCTTACTTATGTAATGGTGAGGTTGTCTTTTTTTCTTTTTTGTTATGTTGTGTTTGCATGACACTTGTGTGAACATTTTTGTGCAAGTGTGATATGTCATTATTGTATTATTAACATTGTTGTCATTGTTTCAAAAAAATGTTTCATCAAGTTTTGTTCTAAGTGTGTCATCTTGGGGAATTACACTACAACAATATTAAAAAGCACATCATTTTCCAAACATAATTTAATTATGCTAAGTACTCTTGCATCCAAATCTTCCTAGTCCTTGCTGATCATATCCATAAGTTACTTTTTCTTGCCTAGCGACACCTTGCGCAGTCCTTGTTGCACCAATAAATCATGCATCTTGAGATTCCACAACTCAAAACTATTCTTCCTAATTAAATTATCCACCTCAAGTTTTACATTCAAAACCTTCACCATTTTATGTTGCTAAATAAAATAGAAATCCCTAGCATAATTAACAAAAAATAAAGGCTTTGATACCACTTATTGAAAAATAATGTAACTTATAATTTAGTTGTGATTCAAATAGAGAGAATAGAATAACAAAATAATCTAGCGCATCAACAACACACTTGGATTTACATGATAAAACCCTAGTAGTGTACTAGGAAAACATTCATGGGGAAAAGTACTAGTAATATTACTACTAATAGAAAACAATGTATCTAGTACAATGTTCATGAAACTACCACATAAAAATGTATAATATTTTTACATGACCACCACCATCACATTTATCATGGCTTCTTGATGAAACACCTAAATTTACTTTTTACAAAAATTAGATTTAATCATAATTTTTCCCTATTTAATGGGGGTCTCGGCCTAATGATCCCCACACCCCCTGGGCACTACCCCACCTTGGAATCCCCAAGGTGGGTTGGCCTCCAAATTTCACCATAAATAAGTCCAAAATTTTAACCTTTTTTATTATTGTCACAATTCCAAAAATAATCACCTTTCAACTTCCCAATGCCTCATGGATGCTGGAGTATGTGTGGTAGTCATCAAATTCCACAACATTTTCTAGCACATCATTATGGAGCTCAATGAACCTTAATAGAAACAAGGAGAAGAAATAATAAAGAATAGATGGGTTAGAAACTATATCTATGACTTTCTAAATAAAGTATGCAGTGATCGTTGTGGGGGTGGATAAGGTAGCCAATACAAATTTTGACTTTAGCATAACCAAGTGTAATAGTTAATAGTTAGGTTTGACCAATAAAAATATAATAAATATTTAACATTTTTGGTATATGATTGATATTAGCTAGTTGAACATTAAATTAAATGGTGTTTAATTAAAGTGGTGGTTGGAAAATGCACTACCTTATGGAGGATACTTGCATTTATGTGTTATTTCACACTTAGTAAGGAGAACAAGGAGCTAATAACATAGAAATGAGAGAAAGAGAGAAAAATTGAATGTGGAAATATTACATGCTAAGATAATATAAAGGTAAAAGTATGGATACCCTACCACATTTCACAAATGTGCAAATGGGTGGTGAAGCCAAGATTATTAATAGAAACATAAATATAGAGGATAATTTCCCATCCTACCAAAGCAAAAAATAAAAGAGTTAGTACAAAAGGAAGACCTCTATGGTCACATAGATAACATATGGTCATTGATCTCAATTCAAAAAGGTGGTAGCTTGATCTAGGTTAACTATGAGAAATTTTGTAACTTCTTTCTTTTTCAAAAGAAATAAGTGAGAACATCATGTATGGCTTTATAAATATTCATAGCTTCATTTAAGATGGATTCGAATTTTCAACACTTCACATTTTTTTTCCAATCCAAAACAAGCCCTATTCTCTCTCAATCAGTAAAAAGAAAAAAGGTGGTTTTGACTACCCTAATCACATGTAGTTCATGTGGCTTAAGAATGGGACTAAGATGAGCTAATTTCCCTCTCTCTTAGTCGTATAGTAAAATTTAAGTCCTAACATCACTCCTCTAATATAGTTATTCCCATAAATAACATGACAAAAAGCATGTAAGTAGAACATGGGTTTGTTTCCTCCCACCTTTTCAACAAGGTCAATCCTATTGCCTTTTGGTGTAATGGATATGACCAAAAAAAGTGATTAATTAGTATAGAATCCCCTTTAATGATCAATTTCCAATACTGGAGAGACATAGCAAGTTTCACCACTTCCACAATCACTTCCCACTCAACCTCATTTTTTATTTTGCATTGAAGATAGAAAGAGGCCCCTTTCACAAAATTATCTTTGTTATCTCTAATCACACATTTGGCCCTAACCTTGCTATGATCATCCTAAAATGCATCATCAATTTGAGTTTGAAGAAAGCCCACTAAAGACCTTTCTCGATATGCATTGATCATAACTAAAATATTATCGACTACTCCATAAAATGAAAATCGATATCAAAATATTAAACACAATTTATTTTTATTTCTTTAACCAAACAAAAATTTTTTTGCTACTAAATATAATGAGATGGGTGATAATAAAAATCTACATTTGTAAGCCTATTATCTTGACATTACACAAAATACTTCATCATTAAAAATTAGAGCTCAGTATCTAAAATTATTATTTATTTTTTTATTAGAATGGACTTATTTTTTTCTTAGTGAATAATAAGGAAATACAAACGATAAAGTTTAACCTCTTCTATTATTGTCACAATTCCAAAAATAATCACCTTTCAACTTCCCAATGCCTCATGGATGTTGGAGTAGGTGTGGTAGTCATCAAATTCCGCAACATTTTCTAGCACATCATTATGGAGCTCAATGACCCTTAATAGCAACAAGGAGAAAGAAACAATCAAGAATAGATGGGTTAGAAACTATAACTATGTCCTAAATAAAGTATGTAGTGATCATTGTGAGGGTGGATAAGGTAGAAAATATAAATTTTGACTTTAGTATAACCAAGTTTAATAGTTAATAGTTAGGGTTGGCCAACAAAAATATAATAAATATTTAATAGTTTTGGTATATGATTGCTATTACCTAGTTGAACATTAAATTAAATGGTGTTTAATTAAAGTGGTGATTGGACAATGCACTACCTTATGGAGGATATTCGTATTTATGTGTTATTTCACACCTAGGAAGGAGAACAAGGAGCTAACACCATAGAAATGGGAGCAAGAGAGAATAAAATTGAATGTAGAAATATTACATGCTAAGATAATATAAAGGTAAAATTATGGATACCCTACCACATTTCACACATGCAAATAGGTGGTGAAGCCAAGATTATTAATAGAACCTAATAAATATAGAGGATAATTTCCTATCCTACCAAAGCAACAAATAAAAGAGTTAGTACAAAAGTATGACCTCTATGATCACATTTTGTATAAATATTCTGAATAATTGTGAGAAAGTTTGTAACTTTTTTCTTTTTCAAAAGAAATAAGTGAAAACATTATGTATGGATTTATAAATATTTGTAGCTTCATTTAGGATGGATTTGAATTTTCAACACTTCACAATTTTTTTCCAACCCAAAACAAGCGCCATTCTTTGTCAAGCGGTAAAAGAAAAAAGTGGTTTTGACTACCCTAATCACATGTCGTTCATGTGGCTTAAGAATGGGACTAAGATGAGCCCCTTTCCCTCTCTCTTAGTGGCATAGTAAAAAGTAAGTCCTAACATCGCCACTCTAATATAGTTATTCCCATAAATAACATGACAAAAAGCATGTAAGTAGAACATAGATTCCTTTCCTCCTACCTTTCCAACAAGGTCAATCCTATTACCTTTTGGTGTAATGGATATGACCAAAACAAGTGATTCATTAGTATAGAATCCCCTTTAATGATCAATTTCCAATACTAGAGAGACATAGCAAGTTTCACCACTTCCACAATCACTTCCCACTCAACCTCATTATTTATTTTGCATTGAAGATAGAAAGAGGCCCCTTTCGCAAAATTATCCATCATCTCTAATTACACATTTGGCCCTAACCTTGCTATGATCGTCCTAAAAGGCATCATCAATTTGAGTTTGAAGAAAGCTCGCCAAAGACCTTTCTCGATATGCATTGATCTTAACTAAAATATTATCAACTACTCCATGAAATGAAGATCTATATCAAAATATAAAACATATAATTTATTTTTATTTCTTTAACCAAACAAAAATTTGTTTGCTACTAAATATAATTAGATGGGCCATAATAAAAACCTACATTTGTAAGCCTATTAGCTTGCCATTACGCAAAATACTTCATCATTAAAAAATAGAGCTCAGCTAAATTTTTCATTTTTATTTTTAATTAAAATGGACTTATTTTTTTCTTAGTGAATAATAAGGAAATACAAACGATAAAGTTTAGATAGTGAATATTATAATTATTATTTTAAGAGTTACATCTAGGGAAGAGTAACATTCATCAAGCAAATTGAGTCTCTTAAAAACTCATTTGGAATGGTCGGAGGAGTCCATCGATCATGGATAACACTCTTAAACTGCATATAGTTATCAAGTTGAGGGAAAAGCAGGGAACTTGGTTAAGGATGAACTTTTATCATCGACGCTCTGCAATTCAACTACTGTTACAACTTCCACTTTTCCATCTTCAACTTCAACTCTTAATCGCTTCTTTCTTTTATACATGCAATATATTATCATCTGAGCTGAAGATAATGGTATTCCAAGAAAATTGGGGGCCTGCATCAGTCAAACGAAATGAGATTAGATTTAAGTGATCCAAAGATGGTTTCTGATCACTCATGTTGAATATGGATTGAATGTATAATTACCATGATAAGAATGTCTTTGCTGAGAGCACCATACACCAACCACAAGACACTGCCGAGGAATGCGAATAATGAGAAATAGAATGACATGCACTCCACACTCTTTGTTCGAACTACTGTTCTCTGTATCAACACGCATCTATGTCAGTACTACCACTAATTCCAGAGCCTCTGGAATAAAAGAAATTTTAATGACGTCGATGAGATCAAACAATCTAAGGGATCCAGGAGATCAGCACTAACAAGTTTTCATGTTCTTTTCGATATCGACTCTTCTATTACGAATCTTGAAGTGATCATCACTTGAGTAAATTAGAATGAGATTACTTACAATGTCGGAGAGTGGAGATCCATAGAGAATGACAGAGGCCACCATTCCAGTACTTCCTACAACCAATTTCTTCTGGGCATTCAAACTCCACATAGAAACTGTCACCAAGCTTACGAAAGCCATCAACACTCCTACAACCATCGTACCCATTCTTCTCTGCAATGTCATTTTTAGCCAGTTAGATGAATGTTAAATCAGCATCTAACTTAAGAATGAATTATCTGTTCAATGTAATATAATATACCTTGGATTTGGGTAGAGCAAAAAGGAGATAGATGGTGCAGAAGCAGCACTCGAGAAGAAGGCCAATGGTATTGATAGCCATGACAAGAGCGTTATCCCATCCATGGCTTATCATAGGAGACCCATACCAAGCGTACACAAGACAGTTGAACAGCCCTACTGCGTAGGGTAACCCTGACATATCTCCGCTTGTCTTGTTCAACATGACTCTCTTGAAAGTACATCTGCAATCTCAACATTAACACATCTAATCATTGTGTTTATTCTCATCAATATTACTTCCTTGGGGGATACCAATTCATGTTCAAACTGGTTAGCGTACTTACATTGGTGCACCGTACATGAACAAAGCAAATGCACTTCCTGCATCACATTCACAACCATACCAGTCAATACACAGCATCTATGGTTCATCTATCTTCAGAAATATCACATTTAATATGAAAAAAAGTTCAATATAGAAAGTATATTTGTGGGTCAATTTATTAATGACCTAAAATGCCAACCCCACTACGCATGAAGCTGTTCATCATTTCTTATGAAAGAAGAGAAGAGATGAAACAAGAAATGGGCACTGGTAAGTAGAATAGGAGTGTGTTGCAGCTTGTGCAACAGAGGGATTATCACTTATAGGCTTGCAGTGCACTTAGGTTTATCTTACAATAATCAAGAATTAGAGATAATAAGTCACATATGCAATTTAAACTTTCGTCCCTTAGAGCAGACACGGTGGACGAAAGCTGTCAGTCTAGTATAT
This sequence comes from Sequoia sempervirens, assembly GCA_007258455.2. Classification (NCBI taxonomy): domain Eukaryota; kingdom Viridiplantae; phylum Streptophyta; class Pinopsida; order Cupressales; family Cupressaceae; genus Sequoia; species Sequoia sempervirens. The sequence continues at coordinate 152,893,601 of VDFB02000003.1, forward strand.
GGACAAATTGAAAAAGAATTGCCTAAAAGAGTAATCCATGCTTCCCAATTTTAAGAGTGGAGAAGAGAATATTGTTATATATGTTTGCAAAGCAAGATCATCTGACTCGGACAAGTTATAATCAGTGACACTGCAAATCCTACTCCACAGTACTGGACTATAAATGTGCATGTAATAATATCTAATTTACGGGCCGATGACTTCTAGAAACCTAAAATGGGAGTCACAGTATCCGCGGAACACTTTATCCATTGTATTCCTCTTTGTTTTCAACTTGCTTGCAAGAACTTAGCTGTGATGCTTAAATTCTATTAAGGTGCATATCCGGTTATGATGAGGACTCCTTACACAGCGTGGGATAGTTATATAAGTGTGTATATTATGACAAATTGCAATAAGTTCGTTGTCGACTGAGTAAAACAAATTGCTCCAAACTTCACCAGCTGGCATGAAATCAACAAGTTTGTCGTAGAAACTTTTTCATTAAATTCAATTATTTGAAGCAGGGGCATGGAGTATTTTGAAACTATTTCAAATTGAATGATTACATGGAATTTCATATGACTTGTGTCTTTTCAAAATGTGATATGGATTCTTATTTATTTATAATTAAGGTTTGGAGGTGTGATTCATCATATAACTAGTCATATCAACATAACTAGCAAAAAGTGTCTTTAAAATGAATTTATAAATATTCAATCAAAACTTAATCATGAAACTCCTAGAAATTGAACATTAAAATACTATCATATATATATGTGTGTGTGTGTCTAATCTGCAATTAACTAACAAGAGACAACAAATAAGTGTTAATCAAGTTAGAAAACCAAATAAAGCACTCCTTATGAGATTCTTAATCAAGAAAGACAAGAAAACATGATAAAAACATGAAATAAACAACACAAAAGCATGCAAACTCATCTAAATTAATCAAATCTTCATCCCATTGGGGGATTGATGCTCCTTTGATGTGGAAAGAAGCCTTTTTCCAATCCCAATAATAAGCTTCAATGTTGTAGATGATTCTAAGTATGAAATTGATGTTAAATGATGAAAATAAGTTTAAAAGTGATGAAAATGGTGATTGCTAACAATGAAAATGGCTATAGTAATATTGCTTCAAGTTGTGGATGAAAATGGATTTGATAAATGTCAATTGCCCTCAAAGATAGTGATAGCAATTGGATGATTGATGGATAAAATGAGCATAATAACTTTACATGAGATTGTGGATGCATATTGTGTAGAGAAAACTTCTACTTATAGAACTCAAGGGTTGAGAAATGAGAGAAATTGGTGACTATGGGATCAAATGGGAGCCAATGAAAATGTGACACTTGTCACAATTCTATTGGGAGAGAGTGGAGCACATTTTGGGAAATGTGTTGAAAGAAGGGGATGTAATAGGAATAAATGAGAATAGTTGAGGATTTGAAAGGTTGTAAGAAAAATTTATTGAATGTGGTTGGAGATGTGAGAGAATGTAAGAGTAGCTATTGAAAATGTAAGAGAAGTTATTGAGGATGTAATAGGTTTTTGAAACCTTTGGAGGGAAATTGAGTGAGGAGGTGGTTGGAATGAATATTCCTTAGAATATGTCTTTATGAGAAAAAATAGGGTAATTAGTTAATTTAAAAGAATTATTTTCATGTGCAAGTTGGTTGGTTAATCAGGGGTTGAGTTTGACCAAGGTTGAGTCAAAAGCTAGAGGATGGGTAATGATGATTAGGAGTTGATTAATTCAGAATTAATTAATTTGAAGATATTAGGAGATTGTGACATTTGATTTAAACAATTTGATTTATTAAATCAGATGAGAGGACTTTAGGATTTTGATTAAATAAATTGATTTATTCAATTAGACATGATGAACATTAGCAAATTAATCCAATAAATTGGTTTATTTGATTAATAGAAGAATTTTATGATAATTAAATAGAATTAGGTGCATAATGTCAGTCAGGCTTATTTGCATGTCTACATTTTTCCCCTCTTTGAAGCAAGGTATCTGCTGCGTTGATTCAAATAATAACACTGGCAATATCAAAATTCAATTTTTTTTTAATTTTTCGGATGCCCCATTATTGCCCCAGTGAAAGAAATTACGCTGCTACACTGCCCCCTCGAGAGATCGGGCAAAAAAATTGATTTTAGGGTCAAGCTCAAGAAAAAGGTTCAGGATCAACTTAGCTCAGAGAGGACTAGAAAGCTCGAATGTTTGATGTAGACAAATTTGATGATGTATAGACAATCATCGGCCATGGGTAGCCTCATGTATATTTTGATATATCACGCCTATTTGATACTTGAATAGAAATGAGGAATGATCCAACAACCTTTGATCATTGCTTTCCAATGTGTTTCTTTGTTTTACTCATTTGTAAGTGTGAGATTATTAAAGGGATATAGATGACAGGTTTCAGAAATGTAGTAACACAAATGTATTCTTTGGTTTGAGAGACGAATGCAAAAGTAATGGTAAATATTTTTGTCATGTTTTAGAAGTAAAATCTGCAAAAGCCCAAGAAAACAAGGGTTGCCCTCTTTCTCAATTTGATCTTGCTAGGGAAGAAGAGAAAATCCCTACGTAGTCAAAAAAAACAATGCTTGAAAAATTTTCCATGCCTTTGGAATTTTTTACAGCACTCGGGAAGAGAGAGGAACCACAAAAAAATAAAATAAACATATACCTGCTCTTTCCACAGTTGATAGAACAATAGATGGAAGACTATTAAATGATAGATAATATCATTAATATCATTAATTTGGGGTATGAGGAATACAAATCCAACTTTTGATTCATTAGTAGCTAGCCAAGATAATATTATAGATTCTAGTATTATTATTTATTTATTTATTTAAAAAAAAAAAGAAATTAGTAGCATTGTAATGAGATCTAATACTAATCATAGAATTATGATCAAGTTCGTATTCAATAAAATTACTGGAGCTAAAATTTAGAGAGTTGAGGATGACATTATTTACTTGGTTCAATACAAGTAATGTCAATTTGGTAATATATATATATAGATAATCATCCAAGCATTTGAAGTTCCTCCAAACACCACCATTATTGTCGCCCCAAGTATATTAGTTGGTTTCTTAATAATACTATTACTAAAAATTTGGTAGGAGCCCAAACAATAGCATGTCCTTATTTCTAATGTGGGTTCAAGTGTGAATCCTACAAGAATAATTTTGCAATGTTCAGAAAAGGGTGTAATATGTTATTGTAGGATGAATCTTGATTAAGTAATAATATTATTATCGATTTATGAGGAATAACATTAGTATTATTGTAATCAGTTGACAAGGGTCTTCATTAAAATTTTCATTTGAGATAATTGTTAATTTAAATGGTGGCTAGTTAATAATTTCCCGATTGGTTATTTGAACCCACGTAATGTTTGGATTTAATAATAATAATGTTAACTAGTGAAATTTTGAATAAGAATTGTAAGATCTTGTCACATAATAATTAGGGTTTGGAAAAGTTGTTCTAATGTGGATAGCCAACAATGTTATCATTAGGGTTATGTAGTGATTCTATTCTTATTTAAATTCCAACTAGGGTTAGACAAATGCATTGCTATCTTGGGGAAGAAAATCCATGTAATAATTTTACTAATTAAATTAAATTAAATTTTTCCTTGGTAGTACAATTACTGTTAAGGGAATGGAAAATAACCTATGGTTCTTATGGGGTCTTTTTTACACTCATAGTAAATCTTGGATCATATGTCATGTAAGGAAATTAAACCTTACTTCTTCTATGACATTAATGAAGAAACTATGATTATCTTTATGCATGTACCCTTGAGGGTAACAAGTACTCAATGAATGTTTAAAAGAAAAAAAAATGTAGTGTATTTCTGGTGGAAATTTTACTACCATGAAAAAATGTTAGTAAAGATGGAAGAATAAGAAGAATAAGAGGGATCAACCCTTGAGTCTGAGACGATGTGGAAGTCCAACAAGTCCATGATTCATCAAAACTTTATTAGATATGATGATGAGTGATGGCATGATTTTCTTATCCAGGAATTGGGACATGAACGGCAAAATTTTTCTTATGTTTTATAAAACACATAGATACAATGCATCAAAGTATGGACAACCAGGATGGCATTGTATCTAGTGCAATGGACTTTGACTTGACAAACAGATAGGATTATCCTTGTTCACACCTGACATACAGAAACTTTTCTAGGATGCACTTTAGAAGTTTCAAACATCTTGGACCAAAACACGGAAAGGTATAACCTAGCAATGCAATAGTCAACAAGTTGCCCAAAACACCTTCCATACATACCTAACAAAGCAAGTATTCACCAAGGTTATATTACAAGAACATCCAACAAGCACAATAAATGAAAGATAATGATCAATGCCCCATTCCTTTCTCTCTAAATCATTTTGATAGACATCATCAACATGGGGTGATCCCACAAAGCTGGTTTACAATTTCTGGGAGGAACTGATTTTTGCTGAAATCACATATTTTTAGAAAATATAATGATTTAAACCTTAAAAGGTTTCATTTAAAGAATTCCAATTGAAGAGGGTTTGATCAAACTACCTTAAACCAAACCCCCTTGGATAGAACCCCGCTAGTTTTAAACCATACCTATAACAGAGTCTCCTTTACACCTATCAAAATGCTGATAAAAAACCACTTTTGATTTACCTTTTGGGGGATCAAATGAATTCATTTAAAATTTATTTTTTTCAAGTATGTAGTCCTTATTATAAGCTTCCCAAAAAGTATAATTTTAAATAAATTTAATTTTATTATTATATTTATTTTTTATTTGTCGTGAATGCAAGTTTTTCATCGAAAATCAAGTCTCTGTTCTACACATGTGGAAAAATACCAGATTATTAAAAAAAAAAATTAAAAATATTAGTGCACTAGATATTGAAGTCCTTGATCCAACAAAGATTTTTTTTTAAATTTTGATATATAAAAAAAAAGTTATGCGTTATGCGGTCGCACTATGTCTGAATTATAATTGGTTTGAATTCAAAACTTGATTAAAGAAAAAATATTCAATAAAAAACTATCTAACCAAGTGGAAGCACTAGATATCAGAGTTACAAATCTAAATTTTAAAGAATTAGAATTTTATCCTTCATGGAAACAAGTTATGCGTTATATGGTGAGCGTCACTTTTTAAAAATGTTGTTTTCTGAAAAAAACTAGTTTTTGAGGGAGATGGAAAAAGAAGTGCAATTTGATTCCAAAAATTTTGAAAAAAATATATTTAGAATCTATAGACAAAATTTCATGAAACACTAGTTTGCATCATCTTCAAATTCCTCACGATTTAGCCGCTATAGGTGCTCGAAAGTGAAGATTTAGTTTTAAAAAATTATTTCAGTGTCCAGTTTGGCCAAAAATTGTAAACCACTATTGTGGGATCACCCCATGGTCATTGGAATCAGTGCAATAAGACAAATCAAAGAAAAGATCAAGTGAACAAACAAGTCAATGTTCTTCATACCTCTAGCTAAAGGGATGTGTTTTAAGGATAATAATCCAAAGTGTTTTGCAAATAGATAATTCCCATTATATGAAGGATGCATCCTAGGACATGTTAGTGGATGGTGGCAAGTTGATAGCTTGTTTGAAAGGTCGTTGATATAAGGTTGATTGAGATGTTTGCTAAAAAGATCAAGAGTTTGATTTTGCATTTAAAAGTTTGTTGTTTCGATTTTGATTTTGCATTTGAAGTTTGCTTTTGTTGATTTTTGTGGTTGTTTCTATTTATGTTACCAAAGGATGAAGGTGATGATTGATTATTGTGGGTGAAGCGAAATGAGACGAATGGATTTTTTTCAAATATTTGGATGTTTTTGAAATTTTATGAGGCTATTTTTTGGATTTTTGGGTTATTTAAATGTTTTTTTGTCTCGAGGGCTCATCAATAATGGCCTTTCCTACGTTTAAGCTTAGAGACAACGTAGTTCAGATACCATTTTTTTAATTTTTCTGACATTTTGACCTGTTTTTGGATTTTGATGTGATTTGAATGTTTTTGGATTTTGATATGTTTTGGATGTTTTTAGATTTTCACATTATTTTGACGATTTGGATATGGATATGTGTGATAATATCAGTGATCTGTTTGGGATCTTGTTGAAAACCAAGCTAGGGTTGATTGATCGGATTGATGGATTGATGATGATAACAATGTTGAGGATACACAATAATGCAAGGATAGTGTTAAGCAACACAAGGATTGGGAAGGATATCCTAAGATGATGATGGATTGATTAAATTTGATTGATTAAGATGGCGAAGCTCGGTTTGGAACAAAAAATGTTTGAATGATTTGATGTGATGTTGAAGTACACGTTAGATGCGACTGATATTGATTGTTTGGATCGATGTTCGATGAAAGATAAAGCTTGATAAGGAACATCTTCTCATCAAAATAAGTCATGGGCTAGTGATTTGGAATTTGTGCACACAAGTGTTTTGAACAATTTGATTTCATGTTCAATGCCAATGTTCAAATCACCACATAAGTTGAAAGATATAGATCAAGATTTATTCTCGAAGCAGGATGTAAATATTTGCCCCTAGTTTCTAGCAATGTGTGGAATGCCATAGGTGGATGCTTGGATAGATGTATGGATGGATGGATATGGTAAGCATGCAAAGGATTCCAAGGATTATCTTGTGATAAGATAAGGTGTTTGAATAGAGGATATGCTCATTTGGATAGTGCTTCATGGCTTATATAATGTTGGGTAGGATAGGATCAATGAAAATGACTCATATCAAGATGCTTGCCATAAGCAAGTGTAAAGTGTGCACCAAACTTTTTCAAGATCAAGATAATTTGGAAAATGGATGTAGATAGATGAAAATGGATTGGATAAATGGTTCATGAATGAATGGTATGATTATGGATAAGATGGATGGAATGTTTGATTTATTATGGATGAGATAAGATGCTTTCACTTGAACTAGCACACGTAGATGCTTGATTCTACACATGACACATGTTTTCTAGGTTTTCATCATGATACATGTCCAAAGCACCACCATAGTGGTTTCCACTAGAGGATGATTTTTTATCTTTACTATTTTCATAATTTTTTAATTTTTTTGTTTTTTTTGTGAAAGAGTTTAAGTTCATGTCGAACCACCTAGTAGTGTTGATGTAGATGCTTCTATCCTAATGTTCCATCAATATCCTACTTGAAGAAGCTGCTTTTCCAAGATACGTGCACTTGAATACAACTTTTGAGATTCCCAATCTTCTTTGTTGATACCAGAGTTAACTTTGTCTTTGTGCGCCCATCGTGATAGAGTGCCTTCTGATTCCTTATGATGAAGGGTTGTTGCCAATACATGGTCAATGTGATAATTAGATATCATGCATGGTGAAATGGATGATGGAGTGTGTTTAAGAATAAAAGATGGATTGGTTGATAGTTTGGAAACTTTGACTCTCCAAACTTGGGAAGATGAGCAATGATGGGTGGATACGGAAGTGTGCATAGAATTAGGACCAACTGCTTGATATACTTTGTGCATCGCTTGGGAAGCTTGATTTTGCATTTGCACGGATGTATTTGACGGATATATTTCCCTTTTTTTATTTTTCCCCATAGTTTCTTTGACTAATGAAGTTTGATAGGGATAATTTTTCTTTGTATTCTTTGGTATCCACTTGCATTTGATTTTTTCATTATGCTTCTTAGCTTCTTTTGCTTTGATAACATTCTTTGTGCGTTGATTCAAATCTTTCTTTTGATGTTGGTCCCAATTCATGGATGGGGTGATGGGTGGATGAAGATTCGTGACGTGGATGGTTGTAGTATGGGCATTGGTTTCATCATAAGGATTCTTCATGCTCCCTATGTTGACATTTGCTTGAGATGAAGTTGCCCCTAGTACTATGGAAGTAGTACCTTCATGCTTTGATTATGCTTGTTTCAAGATGTCTTGTTTAGCAAGCATCCTTTGATAAATGACCACTACAGATGATGTTATTTCAATTTGTTGCTTTGTTGACTCTGAAATATTCTATTTGGTCTGACCTGTTTCCTTGAGTGGATAATATTGGATATCTTCATATATGATGTCCTCAATCTAAATTTGGGATATATCTAATCCTGATGTTGATAACTCATCCTAAATGTCGGAATCAATAACCTCTTGTTCTTGTGTAATAATGTCAAGAGTAAAGGGATCTTGTTCTGAATGAAGATTATCTACATGTCCATCCAAAGAAAGCATCTCATGGGTAGATGGAGGAGTATGTGCTATATGGATATGATCATCATTTGTGACATCTTGTATAGATTGGAGAGTGCCCATTAGATCATTGTAGCATCTTGGAGATACAGATTCTTGATCTTGATTAATTTTGGAATTGCTTTCGACGTACTTTGGATCAAGTTCTTGACATGGGTCAATTTCAAAGGATGGATTGCTTATAAAGGGTTCTTGGATGTCTTCATTAGGCATGGGAAGTGGCTCAATATCCTCTTTCAATCTTTGAGTGGATTTGGATCACGTGTTAAGTTGAGGATTCCTTCAATATCTGCAACCATGAGGTCAAAGGATGTCAATATGTCTTGGAAAGGACCATTGCTAGATTTTGGTGAAAGATGTTGATCATGCTTTGGAATAAATTCTTGAGATATGTCCTTTAACTCTTTGGATGATGTAGAGGTATTGTCAACATAATCATTGGTGGACAACTATTGATCATTTTCCTCAAAATTTGTGGTGGATATATTGTCAATGTTTTCAACCATAGGATCAAATGATGTTAACATTCCTTGAATTAGATCATTATTGGATATTTTTGGTGGATTTTGATCATGATTAAAAAGTGACTATTGATGTATGTTGATTTGATCATTGGATGAGGTAGAAACACCTTCAAGGTGCTCATTGATAGATAGATCTTGATCATTGTTTTCAAAAATTGCGGTGGAGAGATTGTCACTACTATCACTAGTGGTGGAATCTTGATCATTGTCCTCAACAGTTGTGGTGGAGAGATTGTTACTGCTATCATCAGTGGTTGAATCTTAATCATTGTCCTTGACAATAGTTATTATTCCTTGATCAAGAAGTTCTTGAATGATATTTTTGAGTCGAATACAATTTGATATTTTATGATGATTGTCTCTATGATACTCATAATAAGATCTACCCTTATTCCAAGGGAAGTTTATGATAGAGTTTAAATCACTTACTTTTGGAAGAGTGATGAGTTTTGCATTAACTAGATTTTTTAATGTTGATTCAATTGGCTCACCTAGAGGAGTTTATTCACGCTTGTTTATTTGTAAGATTTGCACTTGTTGAAATTGACCTTGTGGTGATTGATTTTGGAGATGTGGTGATTGATATTGGAGATGTGGTGATTGGGTTTTTTGTTGATGTTGTTGATCTTGATATTGGAGATATTCTTCTTGATGTGGTTGGGGACACAACTCAATGTTTTGATGACATGGTTTAGCTAATGGGGGAGTGTGTATATTTTGGGGTGGAGATGTCTCCTGGCACAATGAATCAACTATTTTGGAAAGTGAAGCAATTTGATGTCACAAATTTTGATCTTGATTTTTATTTTGACACCCTTGATACAGTTGATTTGGTTGTTGAGCAAGCATATTTGGCATGTATAATTGTGGTTTTTGTATGGAATCATGCATAAATTGATTTTGGGAAATATTCTAATTTGGGATGATGTTTAGATTTTGCATTGTAGGTTGGCATTGTACATTATTGTGATTAGAAAACACGTTGCTTTGATTTAGGTAACCTTGATTTTGCATGGTGCTACCTTGACTTAGATCAATACATGGAGTTGTTAACATATTGTTTGGACTTTGAACAACATTAGTGTGATTCGAAAACATATCTATCCCAAAGTTCACCAAGTGTGGATTTGATATGTTCATGTTTGGTAAGCTTGTATTTGGTATATTCACATTTGGAATGTATTGATTTGGTGGGATAATGTTGTTTTTTTGAAGACTAGTGCATTAATTGTTCAGTTGATAGATTTGTAGGTTTTGACTTTGGTTTAAATCTACCATAGGGGAAGGTGTTCCAAAACTTAGATTGGGAATACTCACATTTGTTGTATCATTGAAGTTTGTAGGAGATAATGATGCCATGTATGGATTGTATAAATGTGAGTTTTGATAGTCAATTGGTATTGTAAGGCTTTGATAGTTTGGTTGGCTTGGATTACTCATGATGTATGAATCGAGTTTATATGACCATGTTTTTCTTGTGTTTTGACCTTGTTGACCTCTAAGGATTTTAGGACCAATTATGAGATGAAAGATGAAAAGGTGAGTGATATGGGTGTTTGAACTTTTAAGGACTTTGGATGAATACTAGACCTTAGGAATTTTTATTTTGATTTGGTTTTAATTTGGATAATGGACTTGTAGATCCCAAGATGTTAGATGTGATCTTGGGGTGAACTTGTCCAAAGGGGTGTTAATTTAACTAAATGTGTGAGAAAGGATTCATCCACACACACTTAGCCAAACAAGGTGATTTTGATTTTGATTGAAGGATTTACGAAAAGTTAGTATAGATGATTTTTCCAAAGTTCTAAAAGTTGTTTGTGAGATGGGTTTTGATAAATGAAGGGGTTGATTTTGATCCTAGATGAACCTAAGAGGGACCTTGTTTACAAGACCAAGATAGTGAAGAACAAGTTTTACCCTATGAGTAGTTCAAACCAAAAGACCAATGTTTTGCTTGGAAGACCATAAGAAAAAAGATAACAAGCACATATGTGGGGTTCAATTTGAGTTAATCCTGATTAATGGCTTGCTTTTACCACATTCACTTGCCTTGCTTAAATTTCAAACTAAATGTCTGTCTTAGCACCTTTTCATTCCATAAGGTCCATTATGTGAAAATCAAAGAATCAAGGCCTTAGTTTTCCTAGGTTGACTTTAGAGAGAACAAATTGAGATATGGACCCAAATATTTAGAAGCCTCTAAGGATAAAATCCCTAGGGACAAGCAGTAATATTTGGAATCTTCAAGGATATTTACTCTTTCCAAAGGGTTTGAAATTTTGATGGCTTGTTTAATGTTTGTTTCAAAGTTTGAGATCCAAACAATGTATTTGACTGACTCAAAAATTGCACAACCCTAGGTTAGAAATGGCTATACTTTTTGAGTCCCCACTCGGATTTCTCCAAACACTAAGACAAAGCGAACAGATAGAGATTTGGCGACATTGGCTCCCCTCCATGACACACTTCTCGGGACCACCAAATCTCAAAATCCTAAAGATCCGAAGACCTTAAGGATTTTTATGTTTCTACTTTGAATAAGACAAATGTGGGGCAGCTTCAGAATGATCGTTCTTGCACCAACAAGTATTTAAGGATTTTGGTTACTAAACAAAGGGTTGTAGTAAGGACAACCAGTTCAAGGGATACTATGATAAACTCCCTCAAGAGGTCTCCCAACCCTTAGAACAAGGGCTTTACGCATCATAAATATATTGGGGGAGAGCTATCATATATCACTTCTCGTTGATTGCAAACTTTCCTTGCAACCACAAATTTATATAGCGGTCCGGAAGAGCTTGGCTTTAGCTCGTTACTGCTTGGGTCATTCCCTCCTTTCAAAGTAGGGAGGCAGGCCCTCTAAAGATAAACAAAATTGAAGAAGTACATTTTTAATTCAACTGCCTAGATTGCATAATGCGCTAAGAGGGAACACACACAATGCCTTTCCTTCACACTCGCATGATTGTTCAATTTTAGATCCAAATTTGAAATGTGTGGGTAATTTTAGACAACCAATTTCACAAGAATGCTTTTGATTCTCAAGATCGTCGAGAGGCGTGAGAGTTGCATACGCATTTGAATGACACAAATTGCAAAAAATCACAAAACAATGAAAGCACAAATTCATTTTCAACCCAAAGTAACTTGATGAATTCTTTTTAAAGCACCAAGCTAAATGTGAGTTTGTTTTGTTCAATTTTATCCCAAAATCAAAGTCTGGTAAGTCCCTAATGTTCAAATTTTAATCCAACTTTGACAAAGCTTGTGTTGTTTGTTAATTTTAAGCTTGAAATAACTCTAGTTGGTCCTAAAATAGAAATGAAAGGTAGAATTGGAAAGCCTAAGTTATTACAATGAGCATTAAAAAATACTTTTAGGTCTCCAAGTCAATTTTTCTCCTTTTCCTACAAAGGTGATGTTGGACAACAAAGGTGATGCTCTGCAACTATCAAATGCGACACTAAAAATGAAGGCAACACTCTATTGAAAAGCAAAGGCGACACTCTGCAGAGGACAAAGAGCGCATATGTGGCGCAATATCAAAAGTGGCACTCTGTCAAAAATAGAATTTAGACAGAAGATAGAATAGATAGAGGTGGCACTATAGCAAATGTGGCATGATAGTAGTGAGCAAAGGTGGCATGACGTGGCGATGGCGGTGCTAGAGACAAAGGAAATGCTCTCCAAGCACGTGAATGTGACGTATGCAAAGGCGACATTGTATCTATCAAACATGGCGTTGCTCTCCTATATCTGCAAAAAATGGAATTCTCAAGCAAAATTGGTCAAAATAAAATGGTTAGCCCTCCCTCTAGCGCTAAAATGTGAGTGTCTAATCTACAATTAACTAACAAGAGACAACAAACAAGTGTTAATCAAGGTAGAAAACCAAATAAAACACTCCCTATGAGATTCTTAATCAAGAAAGGCAAGGAAACATGAAATAAACAACACAAAAGCATGTAAACTCATCTAAAGTAATCAAACCTTCATCCCATAGGGGGATTGGTGCTCCTTTGATGTGGAAAGAAGCCCTTTCCCAATCCCAGTGATAAGATTCAATGTTGTAGATGATTCTAAGTATGAAATTGATGCTAAATGATGAAAATAAGTTCAAAAGTGATGAAAATGGTGATTGCTAACAGTGAAAATGGCTATAGTAATATTGCTTCAAGTTGTGGATGAAAATGGATTTGATAAATGTCAATTTCCCTCAAAGATAGTGATAGCAATTGGATGATTGATGGATGAAATGAGCATAATGACTTTGCATGAGATTTTGGATGCATATTGTGTAGAGAAAGCCTCTACTTATAGAACTAAAGGGTTGAGAAATGAGAGAAATTGGTGAATGTGGGATAAAATGGGAGCCAATGAGAATGTGACACTTGTCACAATTCCATTGGGAGAGAGTCGAGCACATTTTGGGAAATGTGTTGAGGAAAGGGGATGTAAGAGGAATAAATGAGAATGGTTGAGGATTTGAAAGGTTGTAAGAAGAATTTATTGAATGTGGTTAGAGATGTGAGAGGATGTAAGAGGAGTTATTGAAAATGTAAGAGAAGCTTTTGAGGATGTGATAGGTTTTTGAAACCTTTGAGGGAAATTAAATGAGGAGGTGGTTGGAAGGAATATTCCTTGGAATATGCCTTTGTGAGAAAAAATAGGATAATTAGTTAATTTAAAAGAATTATTTTCATGTGCAAGTTGGTTGGTTAATCAGGGGTTGAGTTTGACCAAGGTTGAGTCAAAAGCTAGAGGATGGGTAATGATGATTAGGAGTTGATTAATTCAGAATTAATTAATTTGAATAGATTAGGATATTGTGACATTTGATTTAAACAATTTGATTTATTAAATCAGATGAGAGGACTTTAGGATTTTGATTAAATAAATTGATTTATTTAATTAGACATGATGAAAATTAGCGAATTAATCCAATAAATTTCTTTATTTGATTAATAGAAGAAATTGATGATAATTAAACAGAATTAGGTGCATAATGTCAGTTAGGCTTATTTCCATGTCTACAATCTATATATATATATATATTCAAATATAATTTATATAACATCTATGGGTAAAAAGAAGTGATTACTCACCCACTTATTTATATTTGTATTTGGAACAAAAAACTCTTGCTAGCTAGTTTTACAAGAACCTGATATTATATGCTTTGAATATAATTCTGCACTTTTCTAAAAATTGAAATCACTAGTTGTCTGTGTGCATTTGGTTTATGGGGATAATTTGGAAATCTTAAATCTGTGTTCAAGTTTTTCACTCATGTTTATGATTATTCCTATGTGAATGTATGTGTGCTTATCTCTATAATTGATTTCATTTTCTAGATAATATTGGGTTAATATTCAACAATTAGATTGTCTTATGCAAGTTGGTCTTTGTGCTAGTGTTCATAATGTCCTTTCATTCACATCTAATATTGGAAATATTTCTAATATCAACTTTAGCCTTTACTGCTTTCTGGTTAAAAGCACACATCAATTTTACTTTCAGTTTATTTTAATTCATTGAATATCATATGAGGGATTTGTACCTCTTCAATTCAAAGGGTGATTGATTTCTTAAAGAGAGCAGTTATCCAGAGTTGTTGGAAGCACTCACACCTTTCGAGCAAAGAGTCGACATCACTAAGTGAAACCTCAAGGTGCCCAATCTGTTAGCCAACAAATTTTTGGTGACTCCATTGGGGAACGAAATAAAAATTGTAATCGGGTTGCCTTGTCTGATTTATATATATATCAAAAAAAATTAATCCCACCCTAGATTCCCAAAGGTTTACTAGGGGAGAAAGAAGTAGGGGTATTTTAGACCCAGTCTTTGAATCCTTGCAAAGAAGAAACTTTTCATATATTATCCCTTCTAGAAGAAGAGTTGGAGCCAAAAATAGGCTTTCTTCTCCAACGAAAACACCTCTAGATTATTCTACTTTCCAAGCTTTAGTATTGCACGGAACTATCATTCTTGTAGTTATAAACTTCCCTTGCAATATGGCCAATCAACCACCTATTCCTTTGGGAGTTGCTATTGGCCCTTTGATACTAGGGATAATTTACACAACCTAGGTCTAAAGGTTCTCATAAAAATTTACCTAAATTCAAGGGTGATGGAAAGGTTTCACCAGAAGAATATAATCATATTGATGTTATTTTTGCTGCCTGTGGTGTACTCAGGGTACAAGAGGAAGATGTAGCAATCAGGTTATTTGTAGAATCTTTAGTGAATGCTGCAAAATAATGGTTCTATCAGTTATCGTGTGGTTCAATTGATAACTAGGCTACTATGAGAAGTAAATTTGAAGGCAGATTTGAAAGTCTTGATGATGACCTCTCCTTGATAACACAGGTCACAAAATTGAAGGAGGCTAGTAAGCCTATGAGGGATTTTGTAGCTAAATATAACAGACTAGTAAATCGGATTGACACTACAAAAGGACCATCAGAATAAATGCAAAATGTTTCTTTATTAACGTACAACACCCAAATATCGGTCTACTCCTAAAAAGAGGACCTATGAATACTTTGTAGGGTGCACAAACATTGTCCATAGAGCTAGAAGATGATTTTATTTCAGTTGGTAATTGGAAAAGATAAATATATTCAAACAAACCACATGCATCTACTTCTTCAAATCCCATGATCTAGAGGTTGGAAAATGATATTATCACCCTCAAGAGACAGTTGCCTAAAGGTACATAGCCTTATCAAGATATTGTAAGGAAGACAAACTTTCAACCTAGTAATAAGACTCTTCCTCTTCCTCTAACTCAACAGAGGTTAGCAATAGAAGCCCCTCCTAGAGATAACAAGAAAAATATGTGTGCCTTTCACCTCACATCTGATCATGACGGGTTGAAATTCCTCAAAATGAACAGATTTTTGCATATGACTACCATGAAAGAAGTAATTGTGGATGTTACCGAAGAGGGTAATTCTTCTAATCAATATGGCAACTCTGCAAATGGGTATCTTGAATATGAAAATAATGTTGATAGAGGAGGAGACATCTACATCACTCTGGATGAGCCCACCTATGTCATTGTTACACTAGGTTAGCAAAATACTAATCAAAAAGGTACTCAAAATTCCTCAAAAATTTTGCTTACTAGAGCTAGTGCTACTTCCAAAGGTGAAAATGCATCACACATAATTGTTGATAATTCTACCATTTATCATTAGGTGTTTTTTCTACTGAACAGTCTATTGGACCCTTTGATATTGTTGAATTTTGTAAAAATTCTAAACTTGTACAAATTTCTCAAGCAAAATATCTGAGAATGAATCCTAAGGAGTTGGATAGACTAATCGAGTATGTTAAGCCAGGCCACTCTAAGTCCCATGCGGGCTTAGATGAACAAATGGTTAGTTCTCAAGACTCAACTACCAATGCAACATCCAATAGTAGAACATCCTCATCATGCTCTATAGAATACAAACCGAATCCTTTCTATGTTTCATTATTTGTGAATGGATTCAATTTGAATAATTGCATCATTGATTTTGGTGCCTCAAATAATTCCATGCCTACACAAATTGCTCAAGCCCTAGGATTAAATTTGACTTTAAGACATTTGGAATATGCTACTCAATGTAGTCTAAAAAATTTCCCTTGATTGGAAAAATCAAGGATGATCAAGTTTCCCTTACAACTCACCCAAATAAGAGACTCAAACTTACGATCTTGGTGGCTTACATTCCTGCTAGATACGGTATGCTCCTAAGTAGAAGTTTCTATAAATATTTGGGAGGATAAATCCAGCCAAATTGGTATTATGCTACCATACCTATTGGAAGTAAGAAAGTGCGCCTCTAGAACCTGGACCTAAAGCTAAGATCATGGTGTTGAAATCAAAAGACCCCAAGGCACAAATCTTATTTGAAGAATCTGAATTTGGAAATTACATGTTTTTCTCTACTGGAGATGAAGATGCTAAAACTATTGTTTCAAACTCAATATTAGAACTTTGGATGATGGAATTTAATGGAAGTTGTTCCAACTCTGGATCAAGAATGGGTGTAGTGCTCATTTCTCCTTTAGGTGAAAATTTTCCTTTTTCTTATAGGTTAGAATTTGCAAACACTAACAATACGATAGAGTATGAAGCTCTATTATTGGGACTATCTGAAGCAAGAAATATGGGAATTAAAATGCTCAAAGTCTTGGGAAATGTGGAGCTTATTGTTAAGCAAGTACGTAAAGTCTTTACTATAAAAAATGAAAGTCTAAGACATTATAGGAATAAAGTATGGTATTCTATTGAAAATTTTGAAGCCTTTTCGATAGAAGTAGTTCCTAGAGAACTAAATTCAAGGGTTGATTTATTAGCAGTACATCTTCTTCCTTATTACTTCCACATCTAAAATTTCAAGAACAAGCCTTATAGAGTTGATATGATTTACAGACGTAGTGCTCTTGACAACGTTAACCATTGGCAAGTGTTCAAAATTGATAAGCAGATCCAGGCATTTTTGGAAAATGTTGAAGTATTCGCTCAGACCTTTTTTGAAGGGAGTACTAGTGAGTGTAAAGAATTTTGTCTTGATGACATTTGTGATTTGAAAGATGGATTCATTCAGCTAAAAGGTAATAAGATCCCTAAGTGACTGGTCTCCTTGGAATACCTATTTGATCGACATGACCAAGCTATCAAAAGGAAAATGAGTGAATCTATTGATAATTCAAGAAATTTTGAAGCTATAAACATTAGAGATTCCGATACCCCTAAGTTGGTTTATATTGGAAAGTTTTATTCTCCTGAAGAAAAGGAAAAATTGATAGCTTTACTAATCAAATACAAAGAGGTCTTTGCCTAGTGTTATGATGACCTTAAAAATTTCATGGGTGGAAAATTTTAGCATCAGATACCCTTAAAGTAAGGGATGGTTGATTTCAGGAAGAAGCAAAGGAACTACAATCCCAAGGTCACTGACATAACCTTTTAGGGAGATTGACAAGATACTTAAGGCCAGAATAATATACCCAATTCATCATTCTACATGGCTAGCCAATATTGTTCTGGTTCATAAGAAGAATGGTGAAATAAGAATATGTGTGGACTTTATAAACCAAGTAATCAGACATCCTTGAAGGAAAATTACCCACTTCCCATTATGGATCATATCCTTCAAACAATAGCTGGCTCAAAGATGATGTCCATGTTGGATGGATTTTTTTGCTATAATTAGATTAGCGTGGTCAGCGAAGACTGGCACAAAATAGCATTCATTACACCTTGGGGAACCTTCACCTATAATAGGATGCCCTTTGGACTTATCAATGTTGGGGCTAACTTCCAAAGAGCCATGGACCTATCTTTTGGGGATCTTAGGAATAAAATCAAATAATTATCTATCTTGATGATTTAACTATATTTTATAAGAGGATGGAAAATCATCTAAGAGATTTGGAACAGGTGCTTCAAAGGTGTAAAGAACATGGTATTTCTCTAAACCCTAAGAAGTCAGTGTTTGGAGTCACTGAAGGTAAGTTGCTCAATCATAGAGTATCCAAGGATGGAATTAGAATAGACCCAGAAAGAGTTAAAGCTATCTTTTAGTTGAGCCTTATAGAAAAAATTGAGTTAAATCCTTTTTCGGTCAAGTTAATTTTCTAAGGAAATTTGTTGCAAATTTCTCAGAAATTACCAAACATATAGTGGAGATGATGAAGGAGAAACATGTTTTCAAGTGGAATAAAGCTGGTAAGCAAGCTTTCAAGGATATCAAGGATGTTATTGCTCAAGTCCCTATTATAGTCTGCCCAGATTTCAAAAAGGATTTCATCATCTACTGTTATGTCTTAGAGCATATTGTGTCTACTATCTTACTCCAAGATGAGGAGCAGAATGTACAAGCCACCTATTTCCTTCATGAGCGTAACACTAAAGAAGCACGATCTTAATTATTCTCAAATTGAAAAAAAATTGTTTGCAGTTGTTAAATCTATTAAACAGTTTCTCTTTTATATATTACACTCACATTTGATTGTGTATGTGTCAGATCTTGCTGTCAAGAGCATCCTTACTCAACAAGATATTGGTTGTAATAGAAGAGGAGGATGGATTGAAAAGGTGCAAGAATATGACCTATATCTTAAACCTACAAAATTGGTCTGGCTAGAGGACTTTGTAAATTGATGGTGGAAGATCAAGTCAAGCAAGAAGATGAAGAAGACCTCCCTCAGATATTAATAGTTAGCCTTCAAGACGAATGGTTCTCGGATATAGCTTATTACCTCACTTACGGGGAATTTCCAAAGCACGTGTCAAGAAAGAAAAAGAGAAATCATAAATTAAAGGCAGCCAAATATGTCATATGGGAGGCAACTTTATATACAAAAGAGGACTAGATGTTGCATTTTTAAATGTGTAGATAAAACCAACAATAAATATTGTTAGGAATCTTTCATAATGAGGTGTGTGGAGGATATTTCTCCTCCACTGTAACTGTTGTCACCTAGAAATGCACCCTATGCGAAGTTTGTAAAAACTAAGCTTTCTGGTGAAACATGGGATCATTTCAAGGCTGTGGGTCACCTGAAGTTGAAATGAACCTCCGAAGAAGGCCGGCTTCCTTTGGGTATCACCTAAACTAGAAATTCTGTGAAGGTAAAAGGAGAATGAATGCATACAAATAATGAAACTAAACTGAACTATTTCTATGGTGATACACCGAGTTAATAAGAAATCATGAAACGAACACAGGAAGAACATACACTGGAAAGCAAAAGACAGCGTTTTCACTTACTTAACATAACTCCTTTAAACTCATGCACTACTCTTAACAGGCTTGCTCTGCATGCATATCTTAGGAAGGAAAGATGAATTTCACAACCTTAGGTATGAATACAGATTTTAGAAAAACATAGCTAAGAACTTGCATAGTCTAAAGTACAGAAATGAGAGTAATACAAACATTAACAGTAGATTCCTAGGTAAACTTTGTGTTATATTCTAGATTCCAATTGAGTTACAAAACATACATTTAGTCGAGAAAGGATTGATAAAATTCACTAACTCCTTTGAATGCACAATTCAAACTATTTACAAAAAGGCAAAAAATGCCTTATATACACCAGATTGTGTTGGCCCCTTAGGGATTCAAAAATATCAGGCCCTGGAAAGATCTCCCAATAGATTTTTTCAACTAAATTAAATGCAAAACCCTGTGTCTCCATGACGGTGAAGAGTCATCCCCGGAGGAGGCTCCTTCAGATATTTCACAGCTATCGCATTCATTCTAATCCTGGCATCGTGTCCTGTTTGAACCACCTCGGCTGAACGCCTTGAATACCCTGAGCGAGCAAAACAAATACGCGTTGCATTCACATTCTGTTGCCATTGTTCATCCTAGTCAAACTGCCATGGCTTGTCTCAACTCCTCCTGGTTGGTCGAGCGTATTCCACTTAGGCTCTACAGGCGGTCAAAATTCTTTTGAAAAGAATTACATCTCGGCGAGACACTGAAAGTGTCTCACCAATGCGATTATGTCCTCTGAATCCATCGGCATAGTGTGTGACAGTCAATGAGGGTTCTATCGAGCTCATAAAGTCACACTAATTTTATTGGAGCCATCGGTAAGACACCATTTATCGCTAAGAGGTCGCAGCGAGTTTAACGAGTCACGTTTAGATCCCTTCCTATTGCTGAGACCACCCTCATTCGAGAAGACATCCTACCGAAAGCCACATCTCCTTTTTGAGTTTCCCCAAACACAATATTCCTTTCGACGTGACTCCCATTGATCGGGAAGACATCATGGCGAGGTCCAACAGTCATACTGATTTCTCCTTTGTCGCTGAGACCACATGATGTCGGCAAGAGTCAGGCGCTACATCGATGAAATTCATGTCGGGGAGACCTTTGTCGATGTCTCTAGAAGTCATACCACTGAGCTCCTTTCCTTCTGTCGGCTAGACATCCTTATATCGGCAAGACCTTATGCCGATGTCAAGCTCTTTCGGTGAGGTCTATACCTTCTGGTCGGCAAGAGACTATTAAAGTCTCCCCGAATGCATTCTTACCTTACCACGCTCTGTATTCCTTTCGCCAAGACATGATCAAGTCGGGAAGACACCATAGCGAGGATCAAATGTTGCACTGATACCCGCTTCTATCGCTAAGACCATAACATGTCGACGAGACATCGCGTTGACAGTCGGGCGCTACACCGATGTAAAAGTCAGGGAGACTTTTTTGCATCGGTGATACTTCCTATCAAAGGCTCCCACCTAAGCCGAAGAATCCATCCTCTGCCAAGTCGTTCACTTATCGGCAAGACATCACCAAGTCGAGGAGACCTTTCTCTAACTTGGAATGCTATACCGAAGGCCCTCTTATCGGTGAGACTTTAACGGGTCGCTAAGACCATACCCGAATGCTTTGTCCTTTGGTGGGCTCCTTTTCTTATTGGGGAGACACTCACACTTCGGTATGACCTTATTCCAAAGCTCGCCTCCTTTACCGACGCTGCTTCAAGAGTGATTGTTGGAAAAACCTTACGAATTTCTGAGACTTCTCTCCGATTTCCAACTCATGCTGAAACCCTCTCTAGTTTGAAGCACTCGAACTTGATGGAACCCCTGCTAGTCGGCAAGACCTCTAGAAGGTCCTGCCGACATTCTCCTTAGATGATTTCATGCCGAACCTTCCTAGGGCAGGTTCTTGCACTGAGTTCCCCATGACCTAGCAACAGATGTAGGATCTTTTCCCTTGTGTGAATACTCCATTGGCCTTTGAAGAAGACCTCTAGAAGGTCCTGCCGACATTCTCCTTAGATGATTTCATGCCGAACCTTCCTAGGGCAGGTTCTTGCACTGAGTTCCCCATGACCTAGCAACAGATGTAGGATCTTTTCCCTTGTGTGAATACTCCATTGGCCTTTGAAGATCTAACATATGATTATCCTTCCTAATTTAAACTGTAGGTGAAATATAGGCAACAATTTTGGCGACCTTTGCGGGATGTTTGCCTGCTAAACATGAGAACCAATGGCTACAAATTGTCCATTGGGTATGGAGTCATTAGAAAGCTCAAAGAACAAATAAAAACGTTAGTCAGCACATGGTTACAATTCGCATGAGACTTATAGAACACAACAGGTTGTTAAAACAAAAAAACAGGGGAAAATGAAAGAGAAAATAATTGTGTCATCAGCACTTATGGAAAACATAAAACCTAAACTAATATGTACAATAGATGAACCTGTCAAACTTGGAAACAGGCCTTGAGGTGCATCCCATTAACTGGGATAGGAAGCACTTCACCTTCTGTTGTGGCCAATCGATATGCATTGTGCTCCTTGCAGTTTGTGACAATGAATGGACCGGTCCACATATTGTCAAACTTGGTGTGGTGGCCTGGCCTGCTTTTCAGAACATCCCATTTGAGAACAATGTTGCCCTCTTTAAAATTCTTGGCTGTAGCTTTCTTGTCGAATGCTCTCTTCGTTTGGAGCTGATGACACTCCAAAGCTTTCATTGCTCTGTCACTTGATTCTTCAAGCTCCATGAGCTCTACATATCTTACAGATATTGGGTCCTGTCCCTCAAGCATCTCCAACTGGTGAACAATGTCTAGAGCTGGAGGCTCCATAGATAGGGGAAATCTTGCCTCTTTGCCATAGACCAACATATATGGTGAATTGCCAATAGACCTCTTAGGGGTCACTCTGTCTTCCCAAAGTGTGTTCTTTAAACTGATGTGCTAGGTCCTTTGATTATCCTCTATGGTTCTTTTAATGATCCTGATGAGATTC